>CAUYQG010072626.1:0-12922 GCA_963574415.1 Tarsius wallacei | reverse complement strand
TGTGTGTCATTCATTTTGACGTGCCATCCGAGGGGGGAATCGCCCCAAAACCAAAATGTATTTAGAAAAAATTATGTGTTTATTCTTACGTGTTTAGACTTAAGTCACCTTCAAAGTACTCTCTGTTTGACGCGATACACTCATGGAGAAGTTTTTTTTTTTTTTTTTTTTTTTGAGTTGGAGTCTAATTCTGTCTGTCGCCCAGACAGGGGTGCCGTGGCCGCTCCCGGCCACCGCAGCCTCGACCTGCTGGGCTCCGGCGATCCTTCCGCCTCAGCCTCCCTAGTAGCTGGAACTACAGGCGCGCGCTACCACACCCAGCTAGTTTTTTGATTTATTGTAGAGATGAGGTCTCGCCAAGTTGCCCAGGCGGGTGTCGAACCCGCGGGCTCAGGCAATCCACTCACCTCAGCCTCCCAAAGGCGTGGGATTACAGGCTGAGCCACCGAGCCCGGCTACTTCTATAAGTTTTAATAAACCAATGTCTTTCCCAGCTGGAAAAGGTGTGACATGCCCAGCAGGACAGACCTAAGGAAAGCAGAGGAGGATAAAAAACCCAGAAAGAAAAAAGAAGGCGGAGTCTGGAGGAGCCTCAGAGCCTCAGAACTCGGCAGGGGCTACAGGGACTGTCCACCTCAGCTAAAGTGTCCACCTGGGAACAGGAAGCAGCCCCAGTGCTGGCAAAATAGGTCCTGAGTTTTCAGTCCTGATGCCCCATAGTCATGGCCTCAGGAAATTTTTTGGACACTCAGATCTGACCCAGTCCCCAGTCAACAACCTTAGGTATGTCTTCACCATCTTCAAGGAGAAGGATGATGTACTAGGCATGACTTTCAGGGGCCCCCCTCTCTCTGTAATTTTACTTGTTTCTCAGTCCTGTCTCCCATCACACTGCATTATTCCCCTCCTACCTTTGGTTCCTCTACAGGACTCTCCTCCAATACTGGATCCTCCAGGGCCAAGAAAGGAGGGGCAGGCCAAGACAGGCGACTCCTGGGAAGGTTAGGCTTGTCAAAGGAACCCACCGAGGGGGAGGGTCCTGGGGCCAGGCCAGGCCATATTCCAATTAATATTTAGAAGGACACAACTTTGAGTCCAGAGACAAAGTTTAGGTAAGAGGCCTGATAGAGAGAGCAGGAGAGGGTTGGGCTGGGATGCCTGAACTCAAGAGTGACCCTGCCACAGTATCCCTTGCAGATGAGGTTGACCACCCTACGATGGACCACAGCTGTGACTACCATGATCCTCCACGCTGCCAATGTCACCACACCTTCACTCTGCTTGTGTGACCTGCTGGAGTGCCCTTCTCATGCTCAGTGGCCTTTCATCCTCGGAAGGCTGCCAGGACCTGCCATCACCCTAGCACTTGTCACCTGTTTCCCAGGGGCCGTGGCAGAGGCTGTGCATTTCACATCTCAGGGAGCAGACCCACTGTCCCCCAGCTTGCACCTGAGGTGCAAGAAACTGGGAAATGCATTGTTCTTTTAATTTCAACAAAGGAAAGTATCAAAAGGCAGGGTTGATTTTAATGACATGTTTGTTGCATCAGATTATTAGCTGTCCCCAACAGACCCACTCACCAAGGCTCGCAGCTGGGTCTGGGGAGAAAGCAGCACCAGCTCAGGTGTGCCTTGTCTTGGAGGTGGTCCATGTCCTCCAGTGGAAAGATGCCCCACAGCCCTAGGGCCCCTTACCTTCCACCAAGAAGCTGTTGAGCAGGCGCCTCACAACGGTCATGGGCCCTATGGGGCCACTACAGTGCCCAGGGGCATTGCTCCTCTGCAGGCCCTGGTCCTCCCACCTCATGAGCATCAGTGCACCAGGGCACCAAAAGGGCTGGCCTCTCGGGAGCCTGTCCACCGGTCAGTGGCTTGAGCCATGATGGTAGGGGTTGTGGCTTCACCCACTGGCCTCCCTCAGGCCTGCTTCTTTTTAGGAGCAGGGCCTCGCTGCCACCCTCTCATGGGGGACCTGGGAACCTTGGGGTGAACAGCACAGGGTTAGGAACTCCAAGGCCATGGGTTGGACTTCATCAGGATGCCTCCTCACCAGCAGGGGAGAGCGTGAGCATGGCACTCAGCAGATGGATCAAGGATGCCATCTGCTTCCCCAAGGAACACCTGCGGGGTGGGTGGGAAGTGCCTGGCTTCCTGCCCTAGCCTCACTAAGACCACCACCTGGGGAGCGAGGACAGACACTGGAGAGGGGGCAGGGCATGGGAATTCCAGCTTTGCTAGCTGGGGAGCAGCCCTCAGGTCTGACTGCTGTTGGATTGGTAAGTATCCGGATAGTGTAGACCACAGAATTCCTATGGTAAAGTAGGCAGAGACTCAGAGCCATGGAGGTATGGATACTGCTGCAGATGCATTTGTCCCTTGGGGCTGGTGACATGGTGTGTGCACAGATCGTGTGGAAAGGGTTGCTCCTCTGGGAACTGCATACACAAAAGGGACCTCCCACACTGCCCCAAAGGCTGGAGGGAGAGAGCCAAGCAGCTGTGGGCAAAAGCAAGGAGGAGGTAATAAATGCACTTTAAACAAAGTAACTGAGCCCAAAGTAACAAAGACGAGGCTGCTTTTGAGAGGGTCAGGATGACCCCTTCGTCCCAGTGGCAGGATAAGGGTGGCTGCTGGCCAGATTTGAGGAACAAGGAAAAAACTCCAAAGAGGCCAGTGTGATCCTGAGAGAGAGACAGAGAGAGAGAGAGAGAGAGAGAGAGAGAGAGAGAGAACCACATTTGTAATTGAGATGAGGGAGAGAGCTGCATTATTTATGAAACGGCTGAGCCCAGAGTGAGCAAGGAAGGAGGAGGCCTTTAGAGGGGAAAGTGGTTTCAAAAGCATCCGTATTTTGCTGAAAAAAACACACACACAAACTTTGATTTAGAGTGTGCTGAGGTTTCAAACCGGAGATGACTCTGGTGCAGCTAAGACCATGGGGGAGGACTAGGGTGTGGGCAGGGTGGGCAGAGGGACAGAATGGCAGAGGTGGGGTGTACCTGCAGGCTCCATGCAGGAGAGGGCCATGCAGGGAGGGGGTTGTAGGAGTGTTTGCGTGTCTGTGTATGCACAAGCTCACATCACCAAGTGTGCAGTGTGTGTGTGCAGGGGTATCTATACACTTGAAATACGTCAAAGGATGAAGGGAGGATGCACTTCCAAAGACACAGAACCTTCTAGGGCTTGTGTGTAAGTTCTGTTTGCCAGCCTAATCTACCATAAGAACTTGAGCCAAAACTCTAAGAAGAGGGTTTCACAGATATTCTTTTTTTAAAAAATTAAGGTATAATTTATAGACAATAAAATGCACAGCTCTTCAGTGTTTAGGTTTGACAATTATGTGTGCTTGTGTAACCTCCAAAAACAAAATATAGAAAATAACCATCACTCCAGAAAGTTACCTCATGCCTCTGACCAGCTTTCGACTTGTATCAACATAGATAAATCTTGCTTGTTCCAGAAAATCATATCAATGGAATCATACAGTATATCCTTTTTAATATCTGGCTTCTTTCATTCAGCATAATGGGTTTTTTTTGAGATTCATTCATGTTGTAGGTATAACAGTGGATGGTTCTTTGTATTGCTGAGTAATATTACATTAAATGGATATATCACATTTTGTTCAGGTTTTGGCAAGCATTTGGTACATTTCCAGTTTCTGACTTTAATTAATATGACTACTATAAACATTCCTGTAGAAGTCTTTGTTAGACATTTGTTTTCATTTCTTTTGGGTTAATAACTAAGAGCGGAACTGCTGGGTCATAGGATAAATGTATGCTTAGTACTATAAGAAACTGCTAAACATTTATCCAACCACAGTGATGAAGCGTTCTGGTTGCTCCACACACTTGCCAACATTCATTGTATCTTATTTTAGCCATTCTTATGGATGTAAAATGGTATCTTGTTGTAGTTTTAATTTGCATTTCCCTGATGACTTGATGATGTTGAGCACTTTTCATGTGCTTACTGATCATTCATAGATCTTCTTTATAAGATAACTATTGAAATCCTTTGCCCATTAAAAATTTAGGCTGTTCATCTTTTGTTGTTGTTGTTAATTTGTAGGCATTCTTTATATATTCTAGACCCCCAAATGGAAGATTTAAAAAAGTAAAATGGCAGCCATTGCTCATACTACCCCTTTCCCCTAAGCTGGATGGATACCTGTTACCTCTCCCATCCCACCTTGTATCACATCCCTTTGGGTGGTGTACTGAGTTTAAAATGCACTCACTGTCCCCTGAATGGCTGATATGCTAAATTCTACCAAATCAGACTCAACTGACTCAACCACTGAAAACAGAACACAAAACAAATGAACCAATAAAAGCAACTCTTAATACTCGCAAGTAAATTCTCTCCCACTTGAAAACTTAATCTCCTTTGTATAATTACTTAGGTAATTTGGAATTAATTTGGTGTTCAACATATAAAGTCTCTTTCAGAATTCCATCCCCTCAAAAGTCCTCCTGTCCCCCACAAGGATGGTCAGGAAGTTGTTTCTATTCTTCACGGTCGCAAAGCAGATGCTCCCAGTGCTCTCTGTCCTCCAGTCTCGAATCTGACTGTGTGGGAAACAACTGGGTCATCCTGGTGTCTAGAGGCCAGCTCTCTCTCTGGGTCATGTGCTCTGCCCACCATAATCCTGTTAAGGCCTCCAACTGTAGAGTCTTGTCTCCTATCAGGCACCATCTCTTCCTCTCCCCAACCCTCTTAGCACCACTGCTCCCCACCAACAATCCACACAGAAGGTTCTAGATCTCACCCAAGCCACACATGGGTCCAGGGGACCTTGTCTGTGGCATCTCAGACTCCCTCTCTGTCTAAACTTGCCACACCACCATTTCTTCTTATTGATGCAACCCTACATAGGTGTAGGTCACCCTCCAAGGTGGTTTCTGCCTTGAATTCTAAACAGAAAGTGAACAAAAGCTTTTGGATTTTCCCTTGGACCCTCTGAAATTTCCGTACTCTCCCCTTGCACTCTGTATCATGTCTTGATCTAACATCTCATTAATTGAGCATGTCTCCCATCTCTACCCCCCACATCACAGTCCAAGAAGGGATCTTCCCCTTCCTGTGAGGTAGGGAACTCCTCTTAGGCCACACTGAACATCCTTCCCTACACTATGCTATGTAATATAAACTCCAAGCTCATCCTCCAAGATTTTTATGTTCAGAAGAAATCTCTTTGGAGTTAGGAAACCCTTCCTTTCTCAAGGGTCTGGTTCTTGCAGTTAAAAACTTGACTTTCAATTCTACTGATCCCAAGTTTATTTAGATGTCTGAAGCTGAATGTACTTTCTTTGTTCCAGTTTCCCCTTTCTCTTTCCTTTCAACTACTGCTTGCAAAGGCAATGGAAACTGTAGTTAATCAGGTGGAAATCACAAATAAGTAGTAGTGGAGAAAGAAAGCACTTAATATAATTCAAGGTATTAATCTGAACACACATTCTTTGAAGGCACTATGATGACTTATTCCCTCCTCCAAAAAAAGTCATGTATATATTCCTGCACCCAGCTCTAACTCTGACTACTCCTGGGTCCTCCTACATTTGATGTGCCTCTGGGCTTTCCAAGGCCTTCAATTCTCACCTCTTCTTCTTGGCTCCTGCTGGTCTGTTAACTCTGTGCCCAGCATTGTTCCATCTCATGCAAGGATTTTCTCTAGTTTCCAGCTCCACAGGACCGACCACTACTGGGCAAAAAAGAGGCAGGATACAGACCCCGAGGACAGACGCTTCTAGGATATCCCCCCGATAGATTTCTTGATAATTCAGGTGAGCCTAGCTAAATTCAGACGGGGAGCTGTGTGACAGCCAGCCTCCAAGATGGCTATCAATGTCCCCTCACCTGGTATCTATGCTTTATGTGGTCCCCTCCTACATCAAATCAGAGTTGATTTATGGAGCTGGTAGAATAAGGCAGAGTGATCCTGTTGTTATAAAATACATTGTGGCTTCTGCCTTTGTCTCTCTCATATCAGTGGCTCTGAGGAAAGGCAGCGGCACATTGTGAGGTCAGTCAGGCAGCCCCATGGAGAGGTCTCGGTGGCAAGGAACTGAGGCCTCCTTCCACAAGCCATGTGAGTGAACCATCTTGGAGCACAGAATCACAGGCAGGGTAATGTGGTGGACAGGACTTAGCCATTCTGTCCCATCAACTCAGAGATGAGGAAGCACTGGCCCAGAGAGGTTGGACGATCCAGTAACATCACACATCTGGTCAATGCCCAAACCATACATTGGCTCACAGTCCCATTTTAGAAAAACGGATTGATCTTCAGCTCACAGTGGCTTCACAGACTTCACCATTAATGTGTCCTGGGTCCTGGCTTCTCTACCTTATGGCATCTGGTCATTGGGAGAGCCCAGGGCATCCTCTCATGGTAAGCAGAAATCGGGGGTGGGGGGAGCAGGGCAGGCTAAAGGCACAGTGGTATGAAAGTGGTGACATTTTTGGAGAAGGGCAAATTGTTTACTGCAAAGGAGGGCTGGGGTCACATGAAACAGTGCTTTGAATATGGTGTACGTCAGTGGTCCCCAACATTTTTGGCGTCAGGGACCAGTTTAATGGACGACAATTTTTCCACAGGTGGGGTTGGGGAGAGGAAGGCAGAGATGGTTTGGGGATGATTTAAGTGTATAACATTTATTGTGCACTTTATTTCTATTATTAAATTTCACAACTCAACGTAATGCAAAAATCAGTGGGAGTCCTGAGCTTGTTCTCCTGCAACTAGATGGCCCCATCTGGGGTAATGGGAGACAATGACACCTGAAGTATGTTGCTTATGTCCAATCTGCTCCATAATCTCATTTTGTTTGCTGTCACTGCAGAAAACGCTGTTTCACAAAGATAGGCTGTTGGAAATGGAAGCAAGCTTTTCAGTGCAGATCTGATAGGAAGTGGAGCTCAGGTGGTAATGTGAAGAATGAGGAGTAACTGTAAATACAGATGAAGTTTTGCTTGCTTACCCACTGCTCACCTCCTGCTGTGCAGCGTGGTTCCTGGGGGTCGGAGGCCCCTGTTGTAAGTGACACTTCTGAAATCTAATGAGACTGCCAAAGGCAGATATCTAAACTTGTGCTTCAAGTTTGCAACAGGCAAGGTGTCTGTCCTTGAATGTGGAGGATGCCAAGCAACAAACATATATTGGAGGACTTGTATCACCAGTCTGGATATTGTCTAAGAAAAGATGCTATTAGGGCAGAGAAGTACTCTGGCTTGCTCACCACAGAGCAACAGACCTGATCTCTGTGACTGGCAGTTAACAACTCAGGTGTAGATCATGACCCAGAGGGAATATCCTAAAAGCACAAACTTCTGAGGACAGGACAAGTGCTGAGTCTTGGGTGCCCTACCCCCTACCATGATTCAGTTGTGGAACAAAGGGTGTGACCTGAAAAGGATAAGGAAGATCCTTGAAGAGATCAGCATTTGTTTTGGGGTGTGTGTGTGTGTGTGTGTGTGTGTGTGTGTGTCTAATTATTTTTTGCTTTGGTTTTTCTGTGTTTTTAAAAATTTTTTGTCCATCCTGTGTCATTCTACTTTTTTCTATTCTCCTCACTGCCTGTTACTGTATCTTGGACTCAGGGAGTATACACATGTACCCATTTCATTGTCATATAGAGTGGTGGTGGGGAGTGGGTCTCAGGGAACCCACACCCCAGTCAGTGAACATTGTGATTTGCAAGTAGTTTCTGAATCCTAGCTCCCCATCCCCTACTTTATTAGACTCTCAAAACTACACGAGACAGCAAAGCTTCCCACCCTCAGCCCTGTTTCAAAATAGAACAATTTCAGAGCCCCTTTCAGGGAAGAATACAGGGCTGAACAAACAGCAGAAGTAACAGCCCCTCCCACTGCAAATGAATAACAGAACTAAAGAGAAAAGAAAGAGATCTGTCACAAATGAGGAAAAAAAAATCACTGGAAGCATACAGGTAATTCTCAGTGTACCAAAGAGAAAACACCTGAAAAATCAGAGCCCAAACAATGGAAGTCACCAACAACTGGCCCCAGAATACAACAGGGGTTAGGGTATGGATGAAAAGAGTGAATAAGACTCAAGAAAGACAAGACACAACACTGAAAGAACTTGTAACAGAGATTTTGGGCATAAAAAATTTTATTTAGGAAATAAATAAGATGACAAATGTGGAAAGCAGATTTAATCAAGAAGAAGAAAGAATCTCAGAACTTGAAGACCAAAACAAGGAATTAACCCAATCTGTAAATAACATGGAAATAAAACTCAGAAAGAAAGAACAAAGCCTCCAAGATATATGAGAGTATATCAAAATGTCAAACTTATGTCTGATTGGTATCCCAGAAGAAGAAAGGGAAACAGATAATACTTTGGAGCAAGTATTTCAGCAGGTTATCCAAGAAAACTTTCCCCATCTCACCAGAGATGTGACCATTCAAACACAAGAGATACAGAGAACGCTTGCAAGACATCAAATGAGAAGACCAACCCCTAGACACATAGTAATTCACCTACACAAAGTAGGTACAAAAGAAAATAACCTTCAGCCGGGTGTGGTAGTGCGTGCCTGTAATTCCAGCTACTCGGAAGGCTGAGGCGGAAGGATCACCGGAGCCCAGCAGGATTAGGCTGCAGTGGCCAGGAGTGGCCACTGCACTCCAGTCTGGGTGACAGAGTGAGACTCCAAAACAAAAAAAAAAAAAAAAAGAAAAGAAAATATCCTAAAGGTAGCAAGACAGAAAGGTCAGATTACCTACTGGGGAAGACCAATCAGAATAGCAGCAGACCTACCAGCAGAAACACTACAAGCTAGAAGGGACTGGAGTTCAATATTCAAAGTCCTTAAAGAAAAACAATTTCAACTAAGAATTTCCTACCCAGACAAGCTCAGCTTCATCAGCAATGGAGAATTAAAATCCTTCCCAGACCTCCAATCCCTAAGAGATTATGCAACTTCTAGACCAGCTCTAGAGGAGATGCTTTAAAAGGTTCTAAGCACAGAAGAAAGAAAAAAAATGAATGACCCAGCACTTCCCAAGAAACAGGATGACACAGAATCAACAGAAAATACATCTTGCCTGCAAATTTGAAAACACACAGATACATTAATCTAAAAATTAAAAGAAAACAAAGAAAAAACTTTATAAGAACCTCATGACAGGGATAAACATTCACATTTCAATAATCAGCCTGAACATGAGTAGACTAAATGCACAACTTAAAAGACACTGAATGACAAACTAGATTTTTAAAAACATGACCCAATAATATGCTGCATCCAGGAAACTCATCTCACCACAGGGAAACACACAGACTCAAAATTAGAGGATAGAAAACAAATTTCCAGGTGACTGGATCACATGAAGGTAGGAGTCATGAACTTAATATCAGCCAAAACAACCTTTAAGCTATCAAAAATTTAAAAAGATACAGAAGGACACTACATAATGATAAAAGGTTCAATCAATCAACAAGAAATATCCATCCTAAACATATATGCACCAAACACAGGAGCATATATGTTTAGGATGTTGTTTATAAAGCAACTACTAAGTAAACTTAAAAAAGATATTAATCTAACACTATTGTAGTTGGGGACTTAAATACCCCACTAACAGCCCTAGATAGATGATTGAGGCACAAATCAACAAATAGATCTGGAATCTCAACTTGACACTTAGCCAAATGGACTTAATAAATACTTACAGAACATTGCACCCAAAAACCACAGAATATACATTCTACTTATCACCACATGGAACATACTCCAAGATTGATCACATCCTCAGCCATAAATCAAACATAAACAAATTTCATAAGTCAAAATACTGCCATGCACCTTTTCAGACCACAGTGGAATAAAAACATCAACACCAACAAAATTTTCCCAAAACCCACAAAGACATGGACACTAAACAGCATGATGCTGAACAACTCCTGGGTCAACACAGAAATCAAAAGATTCCTGGAAACAACTGAAAATGAAAATGAAGAAACATCTTACCAAAACCTCTGGGATGCCATGAAAACAATTCTAAGAGGGGAATTTATATCACTATTAACACACATCAAGAAAATGCAAAGATCACAAGTTAACAGCCTGCCAAATCACCTAGGGAAGCCGGAAAGATGAGACCACCAAAACCCTAACTATAGCAGAAGAATACAGATCACCAAAGTAAAAGCCCAAATACAGGACATAGAAAACAAAAATATTATAGAAAAAAATTAAGAAGACAAAAAGCTGATTCTTTGAAAGGATAAACAAGATTGATGAACCCCCTAGCCAGAATGACCAAGAGAAAGAAAAAGCTCAAATAAGTACAATCAGAAATGCAAAAGATCAAATCACCACTGACTCCAAAGAAATACAAAAGATTATCAGAGATTACTATGCACACCTGTATGGGAACAAACTCGATAACCTAAATGAAATGGAGGACTTTTTGACATCATACAGCCTCCCAAGGTTGAAGCAAGAAGACATTGAGACACTAAATAGACCAATAATAACCCAGGAAATTGACTCTATCATAAGAAAACTACCTATCAAAAAAGCCCCAGACTAGATGGCTTTCTAGTGGAATTCTACAAAACATACAAGGAGGAGCTGATACCAACCCTATTGAAAGTATACAAGGCAATTGAAAAAGACGGAATTCTCCCAAAATCATTTTATGAAACTAACATCACACAGGGTAAAGATACCCAAACAGGGTAAAGACCCAACAAAAAAAGAGAAATACAGGCCAGTATCTCTGATGAACATAGATGCAAAAATTCTCAACAAGATTCTAGCAAAGCAGATTCAACAATATATCTCAAAAATCATCTACCATGACCAAGTAGGCTTCATCCCCAGGATCCAGAGCTGGTTCAACATCCTCAAGACTATAAATGTAATTAAATATTTCAACAGATGTAAAAACAAGAAATACATAATTATATCATTAGATGCAGAAAAAACTTTTGATAAAATCCAGCATCCCTTCTTGATAAAAGCCCTTGAACACCTAGGCATAGAAGGATAGAAGGAACATACCTTAAAATAGCAAGCACCATCTATGATAAACCCACAGCCAGCATATTGCTAAATGGATAGAAACTGGAAGCATTTCCCCTGAAAAACAGAATAAGACAAGGCTGCCCACTCTCACCCCTCCTGTTCAACACTGTGTTCGAAGTCCTTGCTAGAGCAATTAGACAAGAGAAGGAAATCAGGGGTATCCAAATAGGAAAAGAGGAAGTTAAGTTATCCTTCTTTACTGATGATATGATCTTATACCTCGAAAATCCAAGAAAATCTCAAAAATCTCCTTGCACTGATAAAGAACTTTGGCGAAGTCTCAGGGCACAAGATAAATGTGCAAAAGAAAGTCACATTCTTATACACCAACAACAAACAGGCAGAGAACCAAATAAAAAGCAAAATCCCATTCATAATAGCCACACACAAAAATGAAATACCTTGGCATCTTCCTAACCAGAGAAGTGAAAGACCTTTACAATGAAAACTACAAAACACTGCTCAAAGAAATCCAAGAAGATGCAAACAAATGGAAAAATATTCCATACTCATGGATAGGAAGAATCAACATAGTTAAGATGTCCATCCTACCAAAGGCAATCTACAGATTCAACACAATACCCATTACATTACCAACATCATTCTTCTCAGACCTAGAAATGACAACACAGAAATTCATATGGAAACATAAACCACCATGAATAGCCAAAACAATCCTCAGCAAAAGAAACAAAGTAGGAGGTATCACGCTTCCAGACTTTAAACTTTACTATAAGGCTACAGTAATCAAAACAGCCTCGTATTGGTACAAGAACAGGCATAGAGACCAATGGAACAGGATATAGAATCCAGAAGCAAAACCTCAATTTCTCAACCAACTCATCTTCGACAAACCTCCACCAACCACCACTGGGGCGAGGAGAACCTATTCAGCAAATGGTGCTGGGAAAACAGGTTGGTCACATGCAGAAGATTGAAACAGGACCCCTACCTATCACCATACACAAAAATCAACTCTAAATTGATCAAAGACCTAAACTATAAGAATCTTACAAAACACAGGAGACACCCTATGGAAATCAGAATAGGCAACCAATTCCTGATCAAAACCCCAGATATCCATGCCATAAGAGAGAAGATAGACATGTAGGACCTCATCAAACTGAAAAGCTTCTGCAAAGCAAAGAAATCATCAAGAGAGCTGGGAGACAACCCACAGAATAGGAGAAAATATTTGCCAATTGATATCTGACAAAGGCCTAACATCCAGCATCTACAAGCAACTCAAACACGCCCAAAGGGGAACAACAACAACAACAACAACAACAAAAACAGTCCCATTAAAACTGGGCAAAAGACATGAGTAGACACTTCTCGAAAGAAGATATACGGGCAGCTAACAGACACATGAAGAAGTACTCAGCCTCACTAATCAGAGAAATTCAAATCAAAACCACATTGAGATACCTCCTAACCCCAGTAGGAATAGCCATCATTAATAAAACAAAAAACAGCAGATGCTGGCGAAGATGCAGAGAAAAGGGAACACTTCTATACTGCTGGTGGGAACGCAAACTAGTTCAACATCTATGGGAAACAGTATGGTGATTTCTGAAAGAACTAGAAATTAACATTTCATATCACCCAGCAATCCCCCTACTGGGAATATACCCGGGGGACCTCAAATCATTTTACAAAAAAAGATATCTGTACATGCGGGCTTATTGCAGCACTGTTCACAATAGCAAGAACATGGAACCAACCGTGCTGCCCATTAAAACTGTACTGGATTAAAAAAAAAATGTGGTACAGATACACAATGGAATATTACACAGCCATAAAGAAGGAAAAACATATGGACTTTGCAGCAACTTGGATGGATTTAGAGTCGATCAT
>CAUYQG010072623.1:0-12633 GCA_963574415.1 Tarsius wallacei | reverse complement strand
TTTTTAGCTTGGTAAGGTTCCACTTGACAATTTTAACTTTCACTGCATTTGTTTTTGAGGACTTTGCCATGAATTTATTGCCTAGGCTGATGTACAGTAGAGTGTTCCCTAGGTTTTCATCTAAGATTTTTTTTGAGATTTTACATTTAAGGCCTTGATCTATTTTGAATTAAAATATGCATATGATGATAGGTAGGGTCTAATTTAAATCCTTATGCATGTGGTTAGCCAGTTTTCCTAGCACCTTTTGCTGAATAGGGTCCTTTCCCCAATGTTTGTTTTTGTTGACTTTGTCAATGATTAGTTGGTTATAGGTCTGTGGTCTTATTTTCTGGTTCTCTATCCTTCGTTCTTCCATTTGTTTGTGCCATCTTTGATTTCTTTGAGCAGTGCTTTGTAATTCTCATTGTAAAGATCTTTCACTTCTTTGGTTAGATGAATTCTGAGGTGTGTGTGTGTGTGTGTGTGTGTGTGTGTGTGTGTGTGTGTGGCTATTGTTAATGAGATTGTGTTTTTGATTTGGTTCTCAGTCTGCCTGTTGTTGGTGTATAAAAATGCAACTAATTCATTGATATGTATCCTGAGACTTTATTGAAGTTATCAGTACTAGGACTTTTTTGGTGGAATCCTTAGGGTTATCTAGGTATAGAATCAAATCATCTGCAAAAAGATAATTTAACTTCCTCTTTTCCTATTGGAACAATTTTAATTTCTTTCTCTTGCCTGATGGCTCTGGCTAGGACTTCTAGTACAATGTTAAATAGGAGTGGTCTGGAAATTTTTAAAAACTTTTTGTAAAAACATGATCTCACTATGCTACTTGGCCTCAAATGATCCTTTTGCCTCTGCCTCCTAAAGTGCTGTGATTACAGGTGTAATCCACCACACTCGACCTACATGTTAGTCTTTATTGTGATGAACTTCAAAGCCACTTTTGACATTGGTATGCCACATTTGCTTTTTGAAATTTTTTATCTTGGGCTTCTATAGAGTTTCATTATCTTCTGTGTTTTTTTACTTCTATAATTGTTTCTTCTCAGGTAAAAGGTCATTTTAAAATGAGAAGTACAGGGTTATATGTACAATTGGTGATTTAAATAAATTCATTATGGAAGAAGACCCACACTTAGCATATGAAAGCGTGTTCACCCATTGACAGATGATTTTGAAAGAAAAAAAGATATTCTTGAAGTATTCAGGATATATTATAGTAATCAAAACCACATTTCTAGATGTATGGATAGAAACCTGACTTTAAAATCAGGGTATTGAAACTCTCCCAGTCACACTTTTAGTGCCTGAGGCAAATTACCAGCTCCTCATGACCCTTTTACTAATAGGACCCCAGGAATTAACAGCCTCCCCGAAAGTTACTGTATTGCAGCAGACCCTGGAAAAGTCTGATCTCCTGGTGCCATCAATTCCACAAGTCCACAGCAGTACATCCCTTCACTTGGTTTAAGGATTGTACTTCTCCTACAACGTATGTTAAAATGCAGTTGTACCAAAAAGTGTATCAAGTCTCCTCCACTTCAGCAAGAGTGAGTGGGTTAAATAATGTCCTCTGTGTATAGAAAGACCATAGGAACAACTAAAAGAACTTTGGAGGGTCTTAAGAATGGAAATTCAGACCGGGCTCAGTGGCTCAGCCTGTAATCCCAGCGCTTTGGGAGGCCAAGGCGAGTGGATTGCCTGAGCCCTCGGGTTCGAGAGCCGCCTGGGCAACTTGGCAAGACCTCATCTCTACAAAAAAAATCAAAAAAATTAGCCGGGCCTAGTAGCGTGCACCTGTAGTTCCGGCTACTTGGAAGGCCGTGGCGGAAGGATCAACAGAGTCCAGCAAGTCGAGGCTGTGGTGGCCGGGAGCATGCCACTGCACTCCAGTCTGGATGATGGAGTGAGACTCCAACTCAAAAAAAAAAAAAAAAGCTGGGCTTGGTGACTCAGCCTGTAATCCCACGCCTTGGGAGGCTGAGATGACTGGATTGCCTGAGCCCGCGAGTTCGAGACCAGCCTAGGCAACTTGGCGAGACCTCATCTCCACAATAAATAAAAAATTAGCCAGGCGTGGTAGTGCGCACCTGTAGTTCCAGCTACTTGAAAGGCTGAGGCAGAAGGATGGCCTGAGCCCAGCAGGTCGAGGCTGCGGTGGCCGGGAGCAGCTACTGCACTCCAGTCTGGGCAACATTGTTTTAATCCAAATCAAAAAAAAAAAAAAAAAAAAGGAAATTCAGCTGCCCACACTACCTTCTTTCCCCTATCCAAAGAAAGCTTGCAGGGAGGGTTAAACTTCCAGAAGAAGAAGCCAACATGTTGGAGTAGTAAAACCACTAGCCTGGGAAGAAGAGATATGGATTCCAGTTTAGCTACGCCACAAGAACCTATATATCTTCAGTTAAATCTGTTTTCTCTGCAAGGTTAAACTCTTTATCTGCACATGGAAAAGCTCGATGTAGTAATTTTGATAGTACATACTGGCCTGACATTTTAGGGTTTAATTAAAAAGAAATCTCTAAAAAAAAAAAAAAAAGAAATCACTATAAAGTCTAAAATTATGCCTATAGGTGGGTGGTAAGAGACTTGGTCATAGTGGCATAGGAACCCTGTCTTTTTTTACTGCATACCCTTCCCAAATGCACAGAGCTGCTGTGCTCAGCCACCTGCCTTATTTTCCCAGCTCAACAGTTAGAGGAGAGAGGCCATGGTGGGCTTAGGGATCTTAGCATCAGAGAACCTTGAATTCCCTGTCTGAGTTGACCGACCAGATTCTCACTTCTATTGACACATTGATGATGGTTTCAGGAAGTGAATCTAAGTTGATGTGCAAACAAGCAAAATACCTAGAACCATAAATATTGTGTGCTTCGGTACAATTTAGTGCAGACCTTGGTTCCACCACTTTCATAATCTTGGGCAGCAAGGTCTCTGATGCTGAGCTCCTGCATCTTAATATGGGGATAATAATAACTATCTCATAGTGATGCATACAGGTATTGAGCAAAATAATCTCAGCTCCAGGGATGAATAAATAGTGCTAGCATGACATCAAATTTGGTAATAGTGCAATTTTTAATTATATCTTCTTTGAAATTGAGGAATAATGCATACAAAGAAAAACACAAATTTTGTGCATTTATTTGGATGACATGATAATCACATGCATGTGCCTATGTAACACCTAAATGAAGGTATAGACTATTCTTATCCATCTTGAAAGTTGTGTCCCCTTCAAATTCAATCCCAGCCCTTCAGCGGCAAACATTGTACTGACTTCTATCGATGTAGAACTTGCCTGTTTTTAATCTTTATATAATGGAGTAATTCAATAATTTAACCTTTTGTGTCTGACTATTGTTCATTTATTTTTAGAATCATTTTATTTTTGTATGTCTCAGCAGTTCATTATTTTTATCTTTGAATAGTATTCCATTGTTTGTGTGTACCAAATTTATTTTTCCATTCATCTGCTGATGCACTTTTGGTTTTCCCAGTTTGGGCAATTGTGAATTGGGCTGTTACGTAATTTTTTGTACAAGCCACAATAAAATATGTTTTCAGTTTTCCGTGGTAATTACCTGAAAGTAAAACTTTCTTCCAATGTGTTGCTTGTTTTTGTCTTTGTTTTTCATTTTCTTAATGGTGTATTTAGAAGAGTAGGAGTTACAAAGTGTGTTGAAATCAAATATATCCATTTTTTAGACTGAATACTCTTGCATCCCCAAAATTTTAGACGGAATACTCTTGCATACTAAAAAATGTTAGACTAAATACTCTTGCATCCTTCATGGTTGCAAAAATATTCTCTTTCTGATGTCATTCTCTAGAACCTGCACAGGCATAACATCTATATTATGGTGTATAAGCCAAATTGATTAATATTTGTACTCCACTCAATGTACAAATTAAGATTTCTTTTTTCCCAGTTGTTTCAATTTTTACTCGTTTTTAATAATGCTGTTATAAACATTCATGTGCAATTTTTTTGTGTAAACAGGTTTTCAATTCTCATGTGTCTAATCCTTGAAGTGGAATTGCTGGTCACATGGTAACGCTGTTTAACTCTTCAAGAAACTGCCAAACTATTTTTTACAGAGGCTGCACCAGTTTATATTCTCACCAGCAATATATGAATGCTGCGGTTTGTTACATCCTTGCCAACATTTGTTATTCTCATACTTTCCTTTAGTCTTTTGTCCTTTAGTTCTTTGATTATAATAGTTTGTCCTTATCTACTTGTGTATTAATTGGGATTCCTAAAGAATCATTTCCATTGATTTTTTTACCCCTCCATCCTGTATAAAGACAATATTTCTTGTTGCTTTGCACGCCTCATAAGTTTTAAAACAAAATTGCACTTTTTATATAACATAATGTGGCAACTTTGGAAATTAGATTCTGTCCCCAGGGTTTGTTTGTGCGGTATCTGTTGCTGATTACTTGCTTAATAGCCTTTTTGGACTTATTGTGTAAGTCTGTATTACTTATTTTGTAAAGTCTGGCATGTGCAGCCACTTAAGTCTTGTTCCTTTAGCTTAGTGGTCAGCTAACGAGTGTGTGGGGGGCTTATTTTTATTGTTCCAAAAGACTGTTTACAACTTTATTTTGGACTTTACTCCTGCTTGCACAAAGCCTGTAATTCAACCAGAGGGAGCTATTCGGGTTTTTTTTGGATCTTTCCTTAGCATGTACATAGCACTGGGGCAAACACACAATACTACACATGTGTATGGCCTTCTGATACCCACAAATACAATAGAGATTTTCAAAACTAACTGGACATCTAATTTTTTGCTTTTAAAATGTTTGTTTTGATCAACCTCTTATTAGGTTCAATTGGTTTCAGTATTTGAAATAGTTGTGATGTCAAAAAATTGCCTCAGAGATAGCATTGTTCATACAGAGTACACTTTGATTTAGGTGAGTTAGACACATTTTCTGAAAAGGGAACTTTTTGGACAGCTGACATACAAGAAAAATCATGACAATTTTATAGAAATGAAGCTTCTGAAGGCAGAAAGAGGAAATCCTTCTCTCTTGCAGTAGCTGCTAGGCTGCAGGTTTTCCCAGTCATTGTGGTGCAAGCCTACTGGATTTCAAGGCTGCCACACAGCTGGGTACGAAATGTGGAAATAGAACAAGTTATGTGGCCACAAAGCTTTCTGTTCTTGCTGAGATTCACTTGTTTTTCTTGCATAGACACTCCATTGATGGTTACAAGTCTTTGGTTGAATTCCTGAGTTTTGGGGGTGGGGGAAGTTGGTGTTGACAATATTTGTCCCTAACCCCCAAATCCAAACTCCAAAATACTCAAAATTTCTAAAATTTCTGAGTGCCACCATGAAATTAAAAGTGGAAAATTCCACTTCTGTCCTCATGTGACAGGTCACAGTCAAAATGCAGGCTTATAGTGATTAAAATGATGTTGTTAACACCACAAAAACGTGCCTAAACATAACATAGTAAAAATGTATCATGGACTAAAAAAATGTGTGTGAAGGACCACAGCATCATGCTCTCAAAACAGAACAAGAAATTAAAACTGAACAAGAAATCAAAGAGAGAGTTCTATACCAAAAACCAATTTTAATAAGGCAGATAGATGACCTGGAGAAAACATTTTAAAAAGTCATCCGGCAGCATGCCTTCTTATCCCTAGAAGACCTATTTCTTGGTCCTTCAACTGCTTCTGATGTCTCTTCTTAACTAATAAAATAAAATATAGTGTACAATAACCTTTCATTAAGAAAGCAGTAACGTAGGCAGAGACTGAAAGCATTTCACTACTTGTTAGTATTGTTTAACAGCTGATACAGGTATTCTGGTGATGCTACTGTGGTACCTAGTTGCCCTGAGCACATTATTTTTACAGTATTGATGGTATGCCATATTTTTTCTAAGTACTTATATGTAAATAAGCATAAGAAAATAACTGCTTGTATAGCATATAAATTCAGAGTCAGGAATGATGGTGATGCCAAAGAACCACACATTATCCGCATGGGTGATTGAAATAGTGACAACTTTCTTCATTTCTTAATTGTACAACTCAATGATTTTTAATAATTTTGCAAAGTTGTGCAAACACCACCACGATATTATTTTATAACATTTCCATTACCCCAAAACTGGGTGATCGTGAACAGAGATTGATTGAATCTCTCTTTTCATTCACAGTCATAGGCAAGCAGTAATGTACTTTTTATCTCCATAGACTTTCCTTTTCTGCACATTGTGTATAAATACTTATACAATGTGTTTTTTGGGGGGGGGTTTCTTTCTGTAACTTTGCATATTGTTTTTAAGATGTACCCATATTGTAGCATGTATCAGTATTTCTTACCTTTTTTGAAAAATAATATCCCATTGCTTGGAAATATGGTAGTTTGCTTGTTCACTCACCAGTCGATGGAAATTTTGGCTATTTCTGCCTTTTCAGCTCTTATGAATATTCTGCCTTGAACACTTGCATACAGATCTTTGTGTGGAAGCACATTTTTATTTCTTCTTCTTAGATTCACAGGAGTGATATTTCTGTTTCATGTAAGTAGACATATAACTTTTAAAGACAAGTAAAAGGTGTTTACCAAAGTGGTTGTCACAATTTCAGTCCTTAGAGGCAGTGGATAAGGGTACTGGTTTGTCTACATCCTTAACGATACTTGTTACTGTCTGTCTAAAAAAGATATTATAACCATCTTAGTAGTGTGATGTGGTATCTCACGATAGTTTTAACTTGCATTTTCCTAATAATTAATACTGTTAGACATCTCTTCATGATTTTATTTGCCACCCTCTTTGTTGAAGATGACATTTTTTTCTGATGATTCAATGTATGCAAACCTTGTTTTAATAACAAATCTATTAAAATATTGTGTAAATTTATCTTTAGTTTATGAGTATGAGGTTTATATGAAACATAAATAAATTTGTGTTCATACTTGGGTCTCATCCTCAAGATATCTTATTATGTATATGCAAATATTACAAAATCTTAAAAAAATCTATAATTCAAAACACTTCTGGTCCTAAGTATTTTGAATACTAAACACTCAGTCTGTATTCTCACTGCTTTTATGGAGGAGATTTTACTTCATCATTGTCAAAGTGCTTGTCTCTGTTGTAGAGTTTTTGTAAAGGCTTGCCATCAATTAAATAGGTGAACTTCTAAGCCTGTGTCATTGTCTTATCTGTTATGTTATCATTAATGGAAAGGTGATCATTTTTACATGTGCTATGGCAGCAGCCCCCAACCTTTTTTGGCATCAGGGACCAGTTTCATGGAAGACCATGTTTCTACAGATTGGGGGATGGGGTAAGATTATCAGCAATTAGATTCCCATAATAAGTGCACAACCTAGATCCCTCTATTTGCAGTTCACAATAGGGTTCATGCTCTTATGAGAATCTAATGCCTCAGCTGATTTGACAGAAGACAAAGCTTCGATTGCCTGCCACTCACCTCCTGCTGTGTGACCTGATTCCTAACAGTTCACAGATAATACCAGTCCATGACTGGGTTTGAAGACCCCTGTGCTATGGGCAAAAAGAAAGTAATAATACAACTTCCCCCTATACTCTTCTAATGACAAGTATTACATTGACTTACTTCAGAATGTTAAACTAACCCTACACTGATAACATACCCTACTTGAGCGTGATGTATTTCTTTTTTAATATATGACAATATTCATTGGACACAATGTTGTTTAGAATTCTTGCCTTTATGCTTATTACAAGATTGGTATGTTGCTTTGCTTTCATGTAATATCCTTGTCATATTTTGGTACCATAAAATTGCGGTGAATATCAAACTGCTTTAAAAACTAAAAGGTCTTCTGGGCGACAGAGTGAGACTCCAACTCAAAAAAAAAAAAACAAAAAAACCCAAAAAAACTAAAAGGTCTTTTGTCAGTGTGTAGGGCTGCAAGTAAATATATTAAGAATACCAGTGCAGACACTTTAAGCAACTGGCATATTAAACTGATTGGAAAGTATGTGAGGATAGGCTAATCCAGAGCTAGAAGAGAACAGTTGAGATGCACAGTAAAATCATGCAATGCCTGGAGGTAGCCAAAGCTTGTGCTATAAAGAAAGGAAGGTGCTGAAGAGCTTTTTCCTCATCTCTCTGCCTTCAAGATTATGTCCTATTTCTCCTGTGTGTATTAGTAAATCTATTTCTTACCCTCATTGCTGAAGTCGGACATATTCTTAGCTACCAAGCAAGTAGGACACATCCAACTTTCAGAGGTGCGTAGAAAGGATGTGAAGGTTTACTTGGACTGAAGTTCACATTTCAAAATGACCAAGTTAGTCTTTTGACTTTATCAACTAATAAAATTTTTGTATAAAATCAGGAGTTAAGGAAGAAAACATTCATTGCACAAATTAAACTTCAGTCCCATAGTGCAAAATGAAATGACATTTTTCATAAATCTAGAAAATATCTTGCTAATAATACATTGTCTTGTTTTGTCTTTGTGTCTTTGTAGGCATTTCCAATGTTAATGGGTTAAAGGAAAGCACCTCAAATGCACCTACCTGAACATTGCTGGGAGGGGTGGGGTTTCAATTGCTCTGGCTACACAGTGGGAAGTGGGGAGTTGGTGAGATTTGATGCATGCCCTGTGGGAAAGACAATGCCATCCTATTGACTCAATATCCACCTTAAAAAGTAAGAATTCCAAAGGGCCAGGCAAGCCCTGCAACACTCTGAAAGGAGGGCTGTCCATAGAGGCTCTTGAAGTTGTACCCAGGAAGTTATTCCACACTTTCTCTTCCTGGCAGGTGAGCAGAAATGGCAGGTACTTCCGGGGTCAACGTAAGGCATTTCCGACCCGGAGCTCTGGAAGCCACAGCTCCCCCTGCTGGTGGCCCTGCCAGAACCAACAGAAACAGGTTCAGGCTCCACTTGTACTCTATTTTCATCATGAAGCTGAACAACTTCTCTCTGCTCACTGTGACCATCTTTTGCCTCCACATGGCCCAGCGTGGAGTCCTGAGGAGTTTGGGTAAGACGTGGTGATCCTGGGTGTGGATTGGGGTTGGGGACATCTCTGAGACGTCTGTGGGAGGAACTGGCTTTGATGGCTGGAAGGACGCATTGGTGCCCCAACTCACTGCGTCATTTTTCTCCAGCTACACCGAAACCTGGATACTGCCCAGAGTTTACTCTGGAATGCCCTTTCACCATGTTCCCTGTGTGCCGGCGTGATAGAGGTTGCCAGGGGGTCAAGAAGTGCTGCTACTACAACTGTCGATATGAGTGTGTGGAGCCCTGGTGGACTTTGGACTGAGGTGAGTGCCCCCAGATCTGCTGTTCTTGGTGCTGCCCTTGAAACCTTCCTCAGAACCATTTGTCTTAGAGGGAGTTGAAAACTGTTCATGCACTAGAAATCATTGATGTCAGAACTTTAAATTGAGTTGTTCCACAGATCTGTCTCTGGACTATAAGGGGGGAGACTCAACACACCTACTTTCTCAGAATTTGCACCTTTCATTTCATGTAATAGGTATCACACGTCTCTATTTAATGAGGACATTTGGACAAAATTATCTGTGAGTTCCTCAATGGTTATTGCATGTTTTTAATGATTATTTTCAGTTCCCTCTTTCAACAGTTTATAGTAAGGAAAACACCATTCTCTTCACGTTTGAATTGTGAGGCAAGGGATCATAAGATCATAATTCCTTAGGATGGTTTGCCTAGAATGCCTGATCCTCATTCTCCGTTTCCTTGGCAGCACGTCAGTGCTCTTGGGAGGAGAGTCCCTAGCAGGATTCAGGCCACAGTGGTTCTTGGATACAAACCCATGTCTCCTGAAGTTTTCACTTTTTATATATCTGGGTCTTTCTTCTATTTCGAGATGGAAACCCCTTCTTAACCAGGCCTGAGAAGACACTGATGTCATATGCTCAGACTTGGATACTAGTCTTCAATTCTTTCATGATTCTCCCAGGCCCAAGACTGCCTTTTAGCAAGAGTTAAATGCTTGTTAATATGACAACAAAACAAAGAAATAAAGTATCATATATTTAAAACAACATGAAAATCTGCAAGACTGCAGGATCTTCTCTTGCTCTTTTTCTTCTGCTGTCTTGTTGGGTGATCTTTTAGGATCTGTAAAAAAGATGAGTACTGTATCACATTTAGTTGTTATCAATTCATGGATTTCTGTTCTGATATAGTTGTCTCTTCCAATACCTTCTGATGCTCAGATTCTCTATTGGTCAGATTCCAGGGACATTTTAGAGTCCACTTTTCTCTGTTTAGAGCTTCTAGAAGGCATATACATTATTCTGAGTTGGAAGAGCAGCCATTTTGCCACAATTTTTCTGGTACTGCTGCTGATGTTATTTCCACTCGATGGAGTAATTGGTGTAGTATGAGCTAGGACTAGTTGGAAACTTTGCTTTGGAAACATAGCAGAGCATACCTTAGTTGTAAGTTATCTTCCTTCTTAAAATTTGGAAATTAGGTAAACAAAATCTTTGTGGTTCAGCCTAGCCACCCCGAGACTTAGGTTAAGGGTTGAGCCCCTAGTCTACTTGATAATAAAGTGTCGCTAGCTATGAATTTCCTAACTTTATAACTCTGTGCCTCAGTTTTCCTTAAGAACCACACAGGTAGTGAGGTCTGAGAAGGTGGTCTTCCAAATTTTTTTTTATCTTTAACAAATATCTTTAACAATTTTGAAAAGCTACTTATCCCCTAGCATATTTTAAGTTGACATCTAATTTTTTTTATCATGACTGCACAGTTTCAGGGATACAATTGTGGGTATATGATGGAAAAATTATGTCTTCTTTTTTAATTAGCTTTTTTCTCTTCTTTTTCCTCCATTTTTATCATTTTGTGAACTAGTCAAACCAAAACCATTGCTGAGAAGGTGTGTTTAGGACTGCTGAAAAGCAGATGCCCAGACAGATAATCAAGAGCATATTAGGGAAAATGCCTAATTGGAGAAATGGGAGACAACAAGTGGCAAGGAGAGTCGTCAGACCATGATGCAGGTCTCTAGCTCTTTTTCTGACAGTTACTTTGTACTTTTGGCATACTCTGTCTTCAAGTAATGTGATTTTGCCTAGAAATTTTGTATTTATAGGGTTACTTTGCTTCACTTAAGGAGGAGGTTGTGGGAGGTAACCCACCCCTCCTACCTCTCTCATTGTCTTCAGCTACCCAGAAACCCTCTGGAATCTAGCCTCTGAAATAAGTTGAAGAAACATCCTTAATTCACTAAAAGAGATCAAAGCAGGAAAAAGAAAGTGTGTTAATTTGAGGGCTTGTTGAAAATAAGCTATTTTTATTGCTTCTATACCATCACTTCCCTGTGAAATAGTTCTGAGTATGATGCATGAAGTGAATTTTGTCCTCCAGACAAAAAACATGATTTAGATACAAGTTATGGGGATCCTTATTCTTCCAACTTCTCAAGCAATGGGTGATGCTTTTACTAAGGAAGACAGCCTTGTCCAGGGAGTGTTGAAAGCAGACAAGGCCTTGGAAATAAAAGTCTCCAGAAATAGGTATGAAGCTCTGAATATTTCACTTTGCTGCCCCTGAACAGCCTGACTGGTGATATTGACATCTGATTAACAAAATGATCCTTGAAGGGCATAAGGGCCAACAAAATGACTGTGGGTGGATGTAGTTTTCCTCTTTGCTTTATTCCAGTTGTACAGGCCCCTTAAGGGAGAAATGTCTTTCTTCATTTTACTCAGTAAGTCAAAGACAGATAGAACTGGTTCTCTGACTTCCAGACCAGGTTTCATTTTACCATTGTATGGAACTGGCTGATTTAATTAATTTGTTTCAAATATAATCTCTATGATTGTAACTCATGACTGACCATGCATCTCCTGACACTTAAAATCTGCCATTATTTTCCAATCATTTAGAGTTTCAAAGGTAATTATTAATTCAAAGAATTATTAGGCTTACAGCATGGTGAGAGCCTATTTTGAGAGATACAACTTTGGACCATTTATCTAATGGTTTTAAGCCCTACTGAGTCTTGATCCTGCCCACATAGTGTGGGGAACCAGGCCCCACGGAGAGATTTAGAGTGTCCCTGGAAAGGTGTGGTGGCATCAGCGATTATTCCTGGGGAACAAAAGGATTAGACTCCTGTCTAGTGCAGGAGCCAATTCTGCAGGAGAGATAGATATATAGAGAGAGAGAAAGAGAGAGAAAGAGAGAGAAAGAAAGAGAATGGACCACTGTTCAAACGGATTTGAGCAGAAGCTGTTTAATGGAGGTTTTCATGTTCCTTTTATCCCAAATTTTTGCGGGCTAAATCACAACACTTTCATGTGAGCACAAAGCCGGGTAGATGAGGGGCGCCCCCCCACCCACCAGGTGCTTGCTCAGGTATGAGGAAGGACAATCCCAATAAAATCACAAGATGTTTACATGAACACAAGGTGAGGTGGGTGAGGGGCGTCCCTCACCCACCAGGCATTCCCTCAAGCATGAGGGAGGGCAATCCCAAAATTATTTTACAGTTCTTCATGCTTGGTTAATATTCCTCAAAAGCAATACAACATTTCTAATATCATAACATTCTAATGATCCATAACTTCTAAGGCCTATGCATATATAACATCTAATGACTAACTTAAATCCTAATAGCT
>CAUYQG010072621.1:0-13466 GCA_963574415.1 Tarsius wallacei | reverse complement strand
GGTCCATGCATTCTCCACTCACCTTTAGGTCCGACTTTGTGGACGTACAACCTACACATTCACAAAGGATGCCATGTTTAGAAAGGTCCCGTGTTTGGTTTCATGGTCTTCTGTTGCCATCCTGAAATTCTTTTTTTTTTTATAAAGCAGGATTTATTGAGATGATTGAAAAGGTTCCACAGTGGGAAGACACCTGGGAGGATTGCTCCTGAATTTTTTTTTTTTATTTGGAATCTCACTCTGTTGCCCAGGTTGGAGTGCTGTGACACACTCACAGCCACCACAGTCTCAACTTGCTGGGCTCAGGCAATCCTTCCGCCTTACCCTTCCGAGTAGCTGGAACTACAGACGTGCTACCACACCCGGCTTATTTTTTGATTTATTGTAGAGACAAGATCTCACCAAGTTGCCCAGGCCGGTCTCAAATCCCTGAGCGTAGGCGATCCTCTCACCTTGGCCTCCCAAAGTGCTGGGATTACAAGCTTGAGCCACCGTGTCTGGCTGAAATTCTTAATAACATTTGAAAAAGGGGCCCGCCATATTCCTTTTGTACTACGCCCAATTAGTTATAAGTCTGGTTCTGCCTGCTTGTTTGGTGTTCATTTTGTTTGCTGAATTGGATAAGGCAGTAAGATAAGGATTTTGTGTAGCAAATCTGTATGAAAGGATCTCTCCTCAAAGTGTATAAAGAATGGTCACTGCAGATAACATACAACAACTAGCCAAACAATTGAACACATATCACATACTCACCTTAGAAAACTATGCCCATGGCAATAGGCAAAAGGACACTTCTAAGACTCTACTCTGGCAGTTAGCCACATATCTTCAGTTCAGTCAAAATCCATGCGTGTTCCCTGTCTCCATACGGTGAGCATGCTATTGCTAGAAATGCATCATTACAGAACAAGTTGCTTTGTTTCATGAGATTAATTTATCTAGAAATTATGAGCTATCAAAACATTCATATATTCCTGCTTTTGAGAATTTAGACTAGGAAAATCTTCTTGTGAAAAAGAAAAAAAAATGTGTATGAACTCTGATGTTCGTTGAAGTGTTAACAAGATAGAGACAAGAGAAAGCTGCCTAAATGTTCAGGAAAAGGAGTATGGTTAAATCAATTATGGGGTATCCACTTGATGGAATGCATGTTAGGGATTGGTATGTAGAAAGCCAGACAGTATTTAGGCTTTGCAGGCCATAGGGTTTCTATCACAACTATTGGTTCTGGTGTTGCAGCATGAAGTAGCCATATGTGATACAAAAGTGAACGAATGTAGCTGTGTTCCAATAAAACTTTATTTACAAAAACAGGCAGTGGGCCAGATTTGACTGGCTAGAAGTAGTTTGCCAACCCTTTACATGATGATTATGAGATCATCTTAATGTAGGATGTTTAATGAAGAAAAGGATTTAAAAAACTGTATATACATAATGATTAAAACTGCATATGTCTATGTGTATAGAAAAATTTGGAAAGAAAACTACATATATGCAAGTAGTTGTTGAGCTGAAGAGCCAAGATTCTGGGTTATTTTCTTTTCTTTGCTCTGAGGGAGATCTTCTCAGCCTTGATATTTTTTCACATACATAATACTGAATATGAATGAAATGGATATAGATATAGACTCCTTCTAACCAGGACTCTCTACCAAGCAGCCAAAGGATGATAAAGGATCAGGGAGAGCTGGAGAGCACTCATGCAATCTCCGTTTGCTTCCCAAATATTTAGCACTCTACCTTGGCAGGTTTCTCTCTACTGGCCTAACACCAGAGTGGGACAGGACATTTTTTGTTGACCAGTGCTCAGCTGGACCTATGCCCACTATGTTGGTCGACCTTTTCCAGGGAAGCAGGACACATATCTGAGCAGCTGAGAACCTGCAGTGGGGAGAAGGGGGGATAGAGAGGTGACATTCTGGCATTCTCTGAGAAGGAAGAAGAACAGTGCTAACTCTATCTTACCATGAATCCTTACAGCTAATAACTCAACACAGGTTTCCATAAATTTATATATACCACCTACCTAAAAGATTCTTGCTTTATTTTATTGAACTATGATATAATCTCCATTAGTGGACTTTACTATATACCGATTTAGTCAAAGTCATAATTATATTTAAATTTGTTGAGCTGGAGTTTTATAAGGGATGTATACCCAGAGAAAATCTTCTTGGTTTTGTATATGTGTTCTTTTCAAAATAGTATCTTGTCTCATTAAATTCAAAGAATGAGAGATTATAACAAAACAAAGCAGGCACTGCTTTTATTAAGCAGGCCCAATAATGTGCTGTGAAGATGGTGAGTTTTCTTTTCTTCCTTTGAGGTTTCATAACTGAACCTGAGCTGATGTTAAGAGAAGATTTCTGAATAAGGCAAACTTGAAAACAATACTACTTTTTTAAAAAAATCATTATTTTTCTCTCTCCTTGAAGGATCTGATTTTTTTTTCTTTGCTGCTCCAGTCTGTCGGTTATCACAGTGAAATAATTTCTCAAACTATACTTTGTTACTGGTTGTCATGGAAATAGTTGCACTATATCCAAATATAAGCATTAAAACTTTACAATAAAATCCACAGAGGGGGGTGCCTGGAGAAAAGTCTCTTTAATTTTAATCTGCGCGTATCTGATAACCACCTCAAAGTTAAAAGGTTACCATTCCTTTTATCCACAACTGATCGCAACATTGGGCAAATTGGAAAGCCCTCTTTGTTTTGTACAAAGTGTCGGACCCAGAAAAGTATCCCATAGCAAGAACTGGAAAACAAACATTCCACCACCCAGCAACCCTAAAAGTAAAAGGGTTTAGGAAATAACAACCATTAAATAAACGAACCTTGAAGGATTGCTCTTGCCTAATACTGTGCTGAGGATTACACATATTTTCACTTGTTTAACGTTCACAGTGGTGGGAGGAATGGACACTGATTTTGTACCCATTTTACATATGAGGAGATACACAATAAGATCAAGTAACTTGCTAAAGATCACAAAGTTATTAAGATGTTAAGCAAAGACTTGAACCCAGGTCTCTGACTCTCTAAGACTTCTTTTGTTTACTTAGTCCATTATGCTACTACCTGAAGAGAAGATTCTAAAGGATGGGGGTGAGGAGTGGGCATTTCTTAAGTATTAATATATCAAGGGAGGGATCTTCTGGAAAAAAGTAACATTAGATGGAGAAAAATAGTTTTGCGCTGTTTATAGTATGTGAAATTATTCTGTGAAACCAAGGGGCTGTGATTTAATCTGGTGCTAAAGAGAAAGTGAAAATGAGAAAAACATAAACAACCAAGAATGATCATGAACCCCATGATCCCACCCCCTGCTTCATTAAAAAAAATAAAAGAAAAAAATTTAAGATCATTTATCATATGAAATTAACCTGAAAATTGGGGTGGGGACAAAGGATCAACTAGTAACCCACATTTCAATGACTCCTCCTAGGGAAATTGGTATATATATATATTCTATCATACCACATATATATACTTACTTATATATTCATACATATAGTTGTGTATTGAAATACCCAGTTTATCTGTCTTATGTATATATATAATATATATTTAATATAAATAACATATCTATAATAAATATATTTATAACAAATATATATATGATAAAGACAGGGTGCCAAAAATGTATGCACATTTTTAAGAAAGGAAAAACAGTATTAAACTTGTAATAATATATACCAATAACAAAAGATAAATACAAATCACATTTGACTTCTGCATTGACAAGAGGTGCTCAAAGTTGTTACTATCAGCATCCAGACACTTCTGATTATGGCAAACTAAAAATAATACATAGATTACATCACTTACAATGTGTATACATTTTTTTTAGCATCCCAATAAATAAACACATATGAATACAACATATACACTCAGTAGATTTTCTTCAACATTTTGAAACATATTAATTAAGAAATTGGCCAGGCACTGTGGCTCATACCTGAAATCTCAGCATTTTGGGAAGCCAAGGCAAGAGGAGTACTTGAGACCAAGAGTTTGAGAGCAGCCTGGGCAACGTAGCAAGACCCCATCTCTACAATTAAAAAAAAACTAGCAGGACATGGTGGCACACACCTACAGTCCTGGCTACATAGGAGGCTGAGGAAATTAAAAAAATATGTTTTATGTTTCATCTACTTTCTACATTTACATATGAATATGTAATTAAATTAAAGAAATAAACATAAATTCTACATTTACCTGCTTTCTATACTGACACATTAATATGCAATTAAGTTAATTACATATTAATTTAATATTTTCCTAATAGCTTAGGGTAATCATTAGAAATATTATGTATTATTCTATTCTAAAATCCATGCCTTTAGGTCTTATCAAGGCCTAAGGGAGTCTCTGTTTCTACATTACATGACACAGGCTACCATGCTCTTTGAAACCTAAAACCTGCAATATTGGGGGTAGTCTACACAATGTCAAGAAAATAGTTCATGCTTAGAGCCACAAATATTCCTGGCTTCCTACTGTGAGTGTTGGTTTTCTCCAGTAAAATCTCAGTTCTTACATCCAGGATCTCCAAGGAACTCAAATGTGCTGAAAAGAAAAAAACAAAACAAAACAAAAAACAGTCTCATTACAAAGTGGGAAAAAGACATGAATAGACACTTCTCAAAAGGAGACGAACAGACAGCCAACAGATACATGAAAAAATGCTCAGTCTCATTAATCATCAAAGAAATGCAAATCAAAATCATACTGAGATATCACCTAATTCCAGTCAGTATGGCCATCATCAATATCTCAGAGACTGGAGAGGATGCACAGAAAAGGGAACACTTCTACTAGTGTAAACTAGTACAAGCTCTGTGGAAAACAGTGTGGTGATTCCTAAAAGATCTAAAAATTGACCTTCCATACGACCCCACAATCCCCCCTGCTGGGAATATACCTGGAGTAACTCAAATCACTCTATGAAAAAGATACCTGCACATGCATGTTTATTGCAGCATTAATCACAATAGTAAAAACACAGAACTAACTGTGCTGCCCATTGAAACTGGACTGGATTTTAAAAAATGTGGTACATACACATGATGGAATATTCCTTAGCCATAAAGGACAAAATTATGAACTTCACAGCAATTTGGATGGACTTATAGTCTCTAATACTCAGTGATCTATCACAGAAACAAAGAACTGAGTACCACATGTTCTCACTTGTAAGTGGACCCCGAGCAATTATCATAATACTATAAGAAAGAAAGGGATTGGCAATAGTGGGAAACTGCCGAGGGAGGAGGGGAACACACTTCATCAACAAGGGTATCTGATCTTAAACGAGGTGAAATGGGGACCAAAGGGAGGTTTAAACTTTACCTGTACAATGACCATTTGTATACCTAAGCCAGAATTGTGCCCTGCATCTTAAAAAAAGACAACAAACAAATAAATAATAATCAATTTTTTTAACTTTTAATTTTTTTATTTTGAAGATGTGGGGTACAATTTAGGGTTAGGTATGCAAATGTTCATTATGCACGTACCCTTGTTGATGAGGTGTGACCCCCTTCCCCAGGCAGATTCCCACTACTGTCAATCCCACTTCCCCACACCCCCCCTCGAAAATAACCAGTTTTTAAAGGTTAAAAAAAAAAAAGCCCAGTTCTTACTTAGCTGACTCTGTCATGCTGGGGACTGCTAAAGCAGATGACAGCTACTAAAGCTCACTAGAATTATGTGCATAGTAAGAATAAATAGACTCTGAGCAAATAAAAGGCACAGTATTCATCAGATCAATTATGACTAGTTAAAATCAGGCTCCCTGCTCCAGAGCTGTGTTCTAGAACCTTGAACAGGAATGATATATGGGTTTCATCCTGCATGCCAACACTGATCTCTTGGAAGTGGCTGCCCGGAATGTGGAGTTGAAAAGGACTCTGTGCCTGAGTCCTAGTTCAGTGTGAAAGAGTGCAGTGATTTACTAGCAATGTCTGCCTTGGGCAAAAGGTGGGGTGGGGTGAGTTGTACGGAACATGTGCCACATATTTGCTAAGCCTAGTTTAGGTTCAAGTCGTCTGAATCAGTTACTTTTATATAAAAGAGGGGTGTATAGTGTGTGGATATATCTATGGGTATAAATAAATATGCATAAATCCATATATGTGTTTACAAATCCATTTATGTGTAGATAAAGTCATCACTTTATTGAAAAATCTGAATGCAGTGGGGGAATTTCAACATGAAACGATTTTATGTTTCACTAATCACTGTTCTCAACAGTTACATCAGACGTCCCCTTGGGCATATTCCATAACTTTCTGTTAAAACTTAGCTATTTAAAAAAGAATTAGTTCAGCACAGTTTGAAAATATAATACCAAAACTATTACAAATCTCCTCTCCTCTTCTCTCCTTCCTGCAGCACCGGCTTGATTTGCATTTCAGGAGACCTGCACAGGTGATGGCAAGTGGATTTCTCTTTTCATTTCTCTTCTCCTTCCCTTTCTTAAGTCTGACTTTGGGGTGCTTTCTGTCCCCCAACCCTATCCTCTTCTGGGTTTTTGGATCCTCTGGGAAAAGGAGCATGGGAGAGGATTGATTTTGGACTGGCTGTCTATACTGGGAGGCACCTTTGGACTCACCCTGGTTTAACCTGGCTCTGCCTGCTTCTGGTGGCTTCTGTAGAAGGGTAGTCTCCATATGATTTTAGCTGATGGCAGTCATTTTTACTCTACTCCTTCATTGCTGAAGGATAATTGTGTCTTCTACCACAGTTCCACACCTCCAGCATCCTCTCCAGATGAGGAAACCCTCTCTAGCCAGCAATCTGGGCAGCCCCATGGCTTCTGCTTCCTGCACTGGAGCCCTGAAGATGTCTTCTTATACACTCTAAGAGGTAGAGTTTGCTTTCATCTTATTCCCAAGTCCACTACACCATTGCGGTCCAGACTTCTCTCTTAAGAGACCTCTAGAAAAAGGCAGGCTCTAGATTCCATGTTCACTCATGGTCCAAACTCCAAAGATTGCCTCAAGTTGTTCCTCTTACTCCTTCTTCAACCTCTTTTCTATTCCATTGTCAGCACGGAGGAGGGCCTTCAGTTTCCCAACTCAGAAGAACATGCACAGAATAACAGCAGCAAGATGGTAGAATAGGAGTTCTCTGGCATTATTCTTTCCCACTGAAGTGCAACTGGCAACTATACACAGGCAAGAATCCCATTCTGAGTAGGCCAGAACTAAGAAATGAGGCTGAGACACATCTTAGACTGCAGAACAAAGAAAAGCCATGACTGAACAGTAAGTGTAATGGTTCTCTTTGATCACACCACTCCTCTTCTAAGATGGCACAGTGCCACACACAAAGAATTATCCTGGACTCACGGTTTCCACAATGAGAAAAGTGAGTTGCAGGTGGATGTTCAGCTTCCCTGTTATTCGAGACCCTTTAAAAGAGTCTCACTACAGCCTCACCCTATGGGAAAGATTGGGGAATGCCAGCAGGGCTAGACTATCTGGATCAGTTAGAAATAAAGAATGGGAGTGGGGCTCACAGTGATCATTGCACAGATTTTGGTGGTTGTTTTGCATTCTAGTCAACAGAGATGCCATATCACAGAAACTAGCCAACATCATCACACTACAGGAAACAAGATCTACAGTCTTGTAGGACTGAATCCCTGGCCAGCTTCCCCATACAGCCCAGGTGATCTCCTTAAGTCTTCCCCAGTTAAGAGGCAACTGCAGATCATTGTCCTTTCCTGTGGAAGGACAATCTGGCCCTGCTCAAACCCAGTTACAGAGAAGTGATTCCACCAAACCTGCGATCTTTTTAAGCCTACTCTAGGCCAGGAGGCAAGTCCAAGTCCACACATATCTTTGGAGCATAACTTCTGGCCCTGCCCACCTCATATGGCCAAGCAATAACTACAAATTTCAAACAATAGTACTGCCCAGTCAGGGAAAACAATCTGTTACCCTGCCCAATCAGAGACAACGGCAGAGTCCAGCCAGAAGCCTTGACTAGTGGTAGAGTCCAGCCCGTGGTCTCAATGGCCCATAGGACACAGCCAGCGTTACCATCTTACCTCTGAACACAAGCAATGATCCAACTCAACTAGAAAACCTGACACCAAGATCTGCCTTCTCTACACAATCCCTGGCTAGATTCACCAGTAAAAGTATAGCACCATCAAATAATACCTGCAAAAGCCAGAAAAAGTGGCTGCCTCCTCAAATATGCAGGACAAAGATTATTTTTAAAATCAGAAAGTTACTGCACCACCAAAAGAAACAAATAAGGCTCCACTAGTGAAAACAGAAATGGAGATCTATGAAATGACTGACAAATAACTCAGAATAATCTTCTTAAAGAAGTTCAGGGAACTCTAAGAAATAGCAATTTAGCTGGGCTCGGTGGCTCAGCCTGTAATCCCGTGCCTTGGGAGGCTGAGGTGAGTGGATTGCCTGAGCCCACGGGTTCGAGACCCGCCTGGGCAGGCGAGACCTCATCTCTACAATAAATCAAAAAATCAGCCGGGCTTGGTAGCGCGCGCCTATAATTCCGGCTACTCGGAAGGTTGAGGCGGAAGGATTGCTGGAGCCCAGCAGGTCGAGGCTGCGGTGGCCAGGAGCGGCCACTGCACTCCAGTCTGGGAGACAGAGTGAGACTCCAACTCAAAAAAAAAAAAAAAAAATTTATGAACCAAATGAGAAGTAAGACAAAGAATTGAAATGATTTTTTAAAAATAGAAATCTTAGCAGTAAAGAGTACAATAATTGAACTGAAAAACTCAATATAAAGCTTCAACAGCAGACTTGATCTAGCAGAAGAATTAGTGACAGGACATTTGAAATTATCTAATCAGAGTAGTAAGAAGAAAAAAGATTGAAAAAGAAAAAACCTATAGGAACTATGGGATATCATCAAGCAAACTAACATTTACATATTAGACATTCCTGAAGGAGAAGAAAGAGGAAAAGGCCTAGAAAGCATATGTAAGTAGATAATGCCTGAAAATTTCCCAAATCTGGGGAAAGATTATAACATCCAGCTGCAAGAGGCTTGGAGATCACCAATAAAATTCAACCAAGAGTTCACCAAGACACATCATAATCAAATTATCAAAAATCAAAGACAAAAAAATAGAATACTGAAAGCAGCCAGAGAATTTAAGAACACATTAAAATACTCATTCGCCATGATCAAGTGAAATTTATCCCTGGGATGCAAGGATGGTTCAACATATGCAAATCAATAAATGTGATATGCCATATTAACAAAATGAAGGCTAAAAATTATACGATAAACTCAATAGATGCAGAAAAAGCATTTGACAAAATTCAACATCATTTCATATAAAAATACTAAACAGATTAGACATATGGAAGCACCTAAAAAAACAGAATTTTTTTGGAATGTGGGCCCCTTGTACTACAGACTTCCTCTACTAGGTAAGTGTTCTAGGAACCCACTGGCATAAGTGTACCAGCTAGCATTGTTGTGAGAGGCTGCATTCAGCTTCAGTGATTTCTTTTTGAAGATTCTTTCAATGTGTTTGCCCCTTTCATAATGGGTGATTTCTGAGCATACCTACTCCACACCATGTTGAGTGTTCAGCAGTTTTTAACCAAACAGGCATGACCCCTGTGCCTCACTCTCCCTATGCACCCAATCTCTCCCAAGTGACTTTTTTTTTGTTTCTCCAGATGAAAAAAGTCCTCAAAGGGAAACGTTTTGCTGATGTGGAAGAAGTGAAACAAAAAATGGCAGAAGCACTAAAAGGCATCAAAATTGATTAGTTTAAAAACTGTTTTGAGCAGTAGAAAAAGCATCTTGTTAGGTATATTGCATCAGATGGAGAGTAATTTGAAGGTGAATGAAGTTTAAATATGCAAGAATAAATACACAATCTTTAACAAATAAATTCCTTTTTGGATACATATGTTCAATGCATTCTCTATTAAAATTTCAATGCCATTTCTAACAGAAATACAAAAAAATTTTAAATCAACACAGAACCACAAATACACTGAATAGCCAAGACAATCTTTTTTTATTTTTTTTGAGTCAGAGTCTCTCCGTCGCCCAGGCTGGAATGCAGTGGCATGCTCACAGCCACCCCAGCATTGACCTGCTGAGCTCAGGCAATCCTCCCACCTCAGCCTCCCAAGTAGCCGGAACCACAGGTGCATGCTACCATACCTGGCTAATTTTTTGATTTTATTGTAGAGATGAGGTCTTGCCAAGTTGCCTAGACTGTTCTAGAACCCATGGGCTCAGGTAATCCCCTCACCTCAGCCTCCCAAAGTGCTGGGATTACAGGCTTGAGTCACCGTGCCTGGCCTAGTCAAGACAATCTTAAGGAAAAATAAGAAAAGTTGGACATTCTGATCACAAACTTATTATAAAACGATTATAGTCAAAACAGTGTGGTACTGGCCTAAAAAACAGGCCAGCACATCAACCAATGGAACTGGATTGATAGCCCAGAAATAAATCCATGCACTTATAGTCAACGAATTTTTGAAAAAGGTGCCAAGAACACATTATGGGGAAAGGACTGTCTCTTCAATAATTGGTGTTAAAAAAAACAAAACAAAACACCTGGAAATCCACATGCAGAAGAATAAGTTTAGACCCTTATCTTATATCAAACCCCAAAATCAACTAAAAATGGATTGAAGACTTAAATATAAGACTGGAAACTGTAAAACTACTAGAAGAAAACATAGAGGAAAAGCTCCGTGACATTGGTCTGGGCAATAAATTTTTGTGGATAAGTCTCTGAAAGCACAGGCAACAAAAGCAATCCTTGACAAATGAGATAGTGTCACACTAAAAAACTTCTACACAAACAATTAACAAAATGAAGAGACAATCCACAATATGGGAGAAAATATGTGAAAACCATACATCTGGTAAGAGGTTAATATTCAAAATGCATAAGACAGTCAAACAACTATACAACAATAAAATAACCTCATTAACCGTTGGGCAAAGGATTGGAACCAAAATTTTTCAAGAGAAGACCTTCAGATGGCCAAGAGGTACATTAAGTAACGCTCAGCATCACAAATTATTAGGGAAATGCAAGTTAAAACCACAACAAGCTAGCACATCACACCTGTTACAGTCGTTTTTATCAAAAAAGATGAATGATAACAAGTGAAGAAAATGCAGATAAAAGGGAACTCATGTCTTTTAGGTGGGAATGTAAGTTAGTACAGTCATTGTAAAAAGAAGTGACTCAAAAAAACTAAAAACAGAATTACCATGTGACCTGGTAATCCTACTTCTGGGTATATCCAAAGAAATCGAAATCAATATGGCAAAGGCATCTCTGTACTCCCATGTTTATTGCACATTATTCACAATAGCCAAGATATGGAAACAAACTAACTGCCCCTCCACTGATGAGTGGATAGAGAAAATGTGGTATATATACACAGTGGAGTAATACCCCAGTTTATTAGAAAGAAAAAACATGGATGAATTTGGAGGATGTTAGGCTAAGTGAAATAAACCAGGCACAAAAAGACAAATACTATGCAATCTCACTTACACGTGGAATCCAGTAAATGGGACTCATAGAAGTAGAGAGTAGGATGTGGGTTCCCAGTGGCTGGGGTGCAGTGGGGTGGGTAAGGAAGAAATAGAATGTTGCTGTTCAAAGATACAAAGTTTTGGATTAATAGGAAGAATGGATTTTGAGATCTATTGCACAGCAAGGTAACGATAGTCAATAATTGTATATCTAGCTTGATTTAATCATGTCATATTGTGTGTATATATCAAAACATCACATTTTATCCTATAAATTTATACAATTATGATTTATTAATAAAAAATAATATTGATAATCCATTTTACTATAAGAAAGGGATAGGCAGTAGTGGGAAACTGCCAGGAGAGGAGGGGTGGGGTTGGCAGTTGAGGGAAACTGCCAGAGGAGGGAGGGGCACACCTCATCAACAAGAGTAACTACATAATCAACATTTGTATACCTAACCCTGAATTGTTCCCCACATCTTTAAAATAAAAAAAAATAAAGCAATAAATAAACAAACAAAAAAGAAAAGAAGAACACGCAGTTGGGGCAAGGAGATGCTTGCTTCTCTCCTTCACTGGGGAGTCCTCAAGCTCTATTGTGATTCTATTGTGTCCCTTCTTTATGTATATATGGCTTATATACAGAGGTTCCTTCTGCATCTGGTGCTGGACCAAACATCCGCAGGTAAGAAAATCAGAAAGAAAAGACAGACATAAAGTGACTGAGCTGGAATCTGTGTCAATCTCTCACCATTTCCAAGTCTCCAGCTTCAAAGATGAGGGAGTCATCTTTGAAGAAGTTGGTGTCCTTTGTCAAGCAGCTAAACATACCTCTGACCCAGGAGTTAAGTTGGAGGAGGAAACATAATGGGAATTAGAAGAGCTGAGAGTTGGGTCTCTGGGTTATGCTTGTAAAATCAGCTCAGCATGCTTGAACTGCAACAGTGTCCGGCTTTCTGAGAGTAAAGATGGCTGTTGGTTCATTTCCACCTTCCATTTATCATGCAAATGTACTTGTGTCCAACCCTAGCCCTGACTTTATAGAGAAGGGAATTTTGGGAAACACGGTTCCAGCTTAGCTAGGCAGACACAGTATGAAAATACTGCAAGCCTAAGACCTCTAACTCCAGTGATGCCCTCTTTCCCCATTTACTTCCGCTCTTCTCATCCAGACTCTGAAGGAGAGGAAATTAGTGTTGGTTAATGACCGCAGAGCTAACCTCTTAGTAGTTCTGGATGGCATCTAGCCCAGTTGTTGAGGATCTTTTAAAAATATAGACTCCTTGATTATTCTTGTTCTCAGCTTTGAACCCTAGTCATCAATTCCAAGGCAGTAGAAAAAGTTCCACACGTGTAACAGTCCATTACATAAGATTGAATGGTAAATGAATCTTTTTATTTTATTATTTTTTTTAAGTTAAAAATCTACCTATTTATTGATCTAGCAGTTCGACACCTTGGTGTTTATACAAGAGAAATAAAATCAAATGCCCACTAAAGCTTATACAAAAATGTTCATTGCAGCCTTATTCATAATTGCTAAAAGCTTAAAACAACCCAAATGTTCATCAATAAAAGCATGAATTTAGCAGGACTCGGTGGCTCAGCCTGTAATCCCGCGCCTTGGGAGGCTGAGGTGAGTGGATTGCCTGAGCCCGCGGGTTCGAGACCCGCCTGGGCAACTTGGTGAGACCTCATCTCTACAATAAATCAAAAAATTGGCCGGGTGTGGTAGCGTGCGCCTGTAGTTCCAGCTACTTGGAAGGCTGAGGTGGAAGGATCACTGGAGCCCAGCAGATCGAGGCTACGGTGGCCGGGAGCGGCCACTGCACTCCAGTCTGGGCAACAGAGTGAGACTCCAACTCAAAAAAAAAATAATAATAATTAGTTGTACGTGGTAGCACACACTTGTAGTCTCAGCTACTCAGAAGACTGAAGT
>CAUYQG010072620.1:0-11921 GCA_963574415.1 Tarsius wallacei | reverse complement strand
CACGCCCGGCTAATTTTTTTGATTTATTGTAGAGATGAGGTTTCGCCTGCCCAGGCGGGTCTCGAACCCGCGGGCTCAGGCAATCCACTCACCTCAGCCTCCCAAGGCGCGGGATTACAGGCTGAGTCACCGAGCCCGGCTTCAGAATGTATCTTAAATCAGGGGTGTCCAGCTTTTTGGCCTCCCTGGACCACATCGAGTAAAGATGGAGTGTTTTGGGACACACATAAATTATATAATATAGTGAGTGTCTATGCATAATAAGACTTCTTTTTGTATATTTCTATTATAAACTTTAGAAAAATGAGAACAATATATAACTAGTAGGAAATTTGACCTTGTTTTTGTAAAACAAATCTATCAATGTCGAGTTCCTTGGAAGTGGTCGCAATTCTTAGTTCTCAAAGTTCTCATCAAACATTTGTTCAAATTTTACTCTTTGTGTGCTTCATAATTGAAAACAGCTGCTCACAAATGTATGTGCTGCCAAAAAGTGATGTTATGAATCAGGTGTGATTATGAACTTCAGAAATGAAACTACACATGAGGTCACAAAGAAAATAAACACTAAAAAACACATGATGTTAACAGATTTTGTGGGGCCGGGCGCAGTGGCTCATGCCTATAATCCCAGCACTTTGGGAGGCCGGGTGAGAGGATTGCCTGAGCCCACAGGTTCGAGACCAGCCTGGGCAATTTGGTGAGACCTCATCTCTACAATAAATTTTAAAAAAATTAGCCGGGCATGGTGGCGCGTGTCTGTAGTCCCAGCTACTTGGAAGGCTGAGGCAGAAGGATCGCCTGAGCCCAGCAGGTGGAGGCTGCAGTGGCTGGGAGCATGCCACTGCCCTCCAGCCTCCAACCTGGGTGGGTGTCAGAGTGAGACTCTAACTCAAAAAAAAAAAAAGATTTTGTGGGGCTACATTACTGGCTGTCCTGGGTTACATGTGGCCTGCGGGTCTTGAGTTGGACATGTCTGTCTTAAATAAATACCCTTAGTACCCTTCTCTCCATCTCCACTTCCATCGGCTTCTCCTAAGCAATTATTATCTCTCCTTGGACCCTGCAAAGAACCCCTAACTGGCTCTTCTTTTTCTTTTGCCCCCTAAAATTCATCCTCCCCACAGCAGCCTCTGTCATTTTTTATAAATATAAATCAGATCTTGTCTTCTTCCTTTTTAAAACCCTCTAGTGATGTCTAAGTGTATTTAGAGTAAAATCCAGGTAGATGATCCCGGCCTGCAAGGTGCTATGTGATCTGACCTGGCCTCATCTTGCTGATTGCATCTCTTCTGCTCTGCCCTGACCACTATGCTGTGGCCACACTGGCCTGCCGTCCTTCCCAAACACCAGACACATGCATCCCCTCATTGGACCTTTGACTTTGTTTTCTTGCTTAGGAGCCCTCACTCCCCGATTTTTCACTAGCTTTGTCTGTCACCGAGACCTCGGCTCAAATGCCGCTTCCTCAGAGGGGACCTCTCTAAGAAACCTGCCTAAACAGACCGCCCCCACGGGCTTTCAGTATCCCTTGGCTATGTATTGTTTTTCCTTCACAGCATTTATCACTATCTGAAGTGAACTTGTTTGTTTAGTTACTTATTATCCCTCTCTGCCCCCCAACAGTCATGAAAGCTGCATGGGGGTAGGAAACTTTATACGTGTTATTTATTCTTACAGAGTTTCTCCCTAGTACCTGATTCATGCTAGATGCCCAGTAAGTAGTTGTTGATGGCTGGCTGGCTGACTGGATGATTCATGCCAGTTACTGAGTAAGAGTTGTTTTGAAAACTGGGCGCAGTGGCTCGGGTCTGTAATCCCAGCTACTCAGGAAGCTGAGGTGGCAAAATTGCTTGAACTCAGGAGTTCGAGACCAGCCTGGGCACCATAGCAAGGTCCCTTCTTTTTTTTTTTAATTTTTATTTTAAAGATGTGGGGTATAATTCAGGGTTAGATAGATATACAAATGGCCATTGCACAGGTAAAGTCTGGGACTCACTTTGGTCCCCATGTCACCTGATTTGATGAAGTGTGCCTCCTCACTCCCTCCCCTGGCAGTTCCCACTACTGCCAATCCCTTTCTTATAGTACTATGATAATTGTTCAGGATCCGCTTATGAATGAGAACATATGGAGCTCAGTTCTTTATTTCTGTGATAGATCACTGAGTATTACAGACTCTAAACCCATCCAAGTTGCTGTGACATCCATAATTCTGTCCTTTATGGCTGCATAATATTCCATTGTGTATATGTACCACATTTTTTTAATCCAATCTACTTCCGATGGGCAGCACAGTTGGTTCCATGTTTTTGCTATTGTGAATAATGCTGCAATAAACATGTGTGCGCAAACATCTTTTTGAAGAATGATTTGAGTTCCTCTGCGTATATTCCCAGAAGGGGGATTGCTGTGTCACATGGAAGGTTGATTTTTAAATCTTTTAGGAATTGCCACACTGTTTTCCACAGAGGTTGTACTAGTTTACACTCCCACCAACAGTGTAGAAGTGTTCCCTTTTCCCCGCACCCTCTCCAGCATCTGTTGTTTTTTGAGTTATTGATGATGACCATCTTGACTAGAGTTAGGTGGTATCTCAGTGTAGTTTTAATTTGCTTTTCTTTGATGATTAGTGAGGCTGAGCATGTTTTCATGTATCTGTTGGCTGCTCATATGGCAAAAGCCCTTCTTTAAAAATAATAATACAATAAAAGTTGTTTTGCATCAAGTCACTTTGATGCTTATTCATCTTAGAGCCAAATAATGTAAACTTTCTACATCTTTGTCCACATCTGGAGAAGTGTCAGGTTAGCTGATGATAAAACTGTATTAATTTTAAAAGGTCTCAGTAATAATTAAGACATTTGGAAGCCAAAATAGTTGAATGGTTATTTGAGAGTAGGTGGAGAAAACGGAAACAAAAAGGGAAAATGCCATCAATCACCTAGCAGAGGCAATTTCTCGAAGTCCAAGAGGCCAGGGAATAGCGAACATGCCTTTCCTTGTCCCTCAACCATCCCAGGATATTGCTGGTGCCTGGCAGAGACTGGAGCAGGCCGAGAAAGGTTATGAGGAATGGTTGCTCAACGAGATTCGGAGACTGGAGCGCCTAGAACACCTGGCTGAGAAGTTCAGGCAGAAGGCTTCGACGCATGAGACTTGGGCATATGGTATGTAGATGAGACTCAAATTGGAATTTTGAAAAACCAGATTTGACTGGCGCACAGAGCCATGATGCATCCTTACTGACCCTGTCTTTTGCATCTGTGACGCTGTGGGTAGGTGTCTTCACCTTTCTCTGTTCTTGTCTCCATGCTAAATGTCCTCAAGAGGTAAGCATGAAAACATATTTTCTAATCAAGTGGATAATTTATTTTCTTCATAAAATGGTACTCAAAACATGCTCTTTACATATATGCCTAAAGACCTGGCCTCCTTTTGTCTTTTCTATTTGATTCCACAGGTGTCTGTGAATTCCCTAACTATGGGTCAGACAGCCCTGGGCCAGCTACCAGCTGCTTCCAGTAGAATGTGTATTAATGCCACAAAACCACATAATATCCCACTTAGAAAGCCTGGTTGGAAAGGAAGAAGGCAAGGGATCATTATCTGTAGTCTGATGTCCTTAGTTCACTTGCATTCATTACTTCTTTCAGGTCTTGCACACAAACCTGCTTCCACAGCCATGATAGTATGGCCATAATATTTTTGTGGCTGTCTGCTGGATTAAATAGTCCTTCTTGCCAAGGTAGAAGAACAAAACACTCTCCCTATCACATAATAATCCGTTTTGAGAGATTTCTTCTCATTTTTCATTGCTTTGTTATTGCTTGATTTTTGACATTGCATGGAAAAGGCACACCGTGCATGGATGCCAGAGCCAGGCAGGTTGGAGTCACAGTTCTGACACCGGGCAGCTGTGTGCCCAGGATGAGTTCCTAACCCCTTGGTGCCTCAGTGTCCTCTTCAAAATGGGAACACTGATACTTCCTTCATAGGGTTTCTGCAAAGATGTAATGAGTTCATATCTGTAAAGTATTTAAATTAGTATATGATGTATAGTAAGTACCACCGTATCATCATTAAATATATGAACATTTATTTCTATTTCCAGCTTTATAGAATTAAAGTCTCAGAGGTCATTAACCGGGGAAAAAATGCAGATCCAGATATAATCACAGCAGTTGCTAGAGTTAAGAAATACATATCGAGGGAAGTTAGTGGAGGTTCAGAGAGAAAAATCTCGAAAATTTATTCTCAGAAACAAGAACACACAGGCTCCATTTAACTACACGAAGTATAGCTTTCAAACGAAAAGAACTGGGATGGGGTGGGACCCTCAGGTAGACAAATAGGGCAGAGGTGTTTCATCTGCTCATCCCCAGGAGCTCCTGGGAGCCAATAATTACCAGCTAAACAGCATCACACTGGAACATCAGATGCTTGTTACTTAGAATGGTGAAGAATACAGATGTGTTTTTTCAGAATGCACTCCGCAATCACCCCTTCCCTTTATGTGTAGACATGCGCTTTTAGCTCAGAAGGGAGGGGCTGGGCATCCTTAGCAGATAACAGCCTGAATTCTGTGGCAACTCCGGCCTGCGTCTGCAGTCCTGCCATTCCTTGCCCCTCTTCTCTTGGTTCTTGGGAATCTCAAGGCTCCTCGAGGACATGGCTGGCATGACAGAGCTGCTGTGCCGCCAGCATATTCATGCTTTCGCGTTGCCACCATGCAGGCAAAGAGCAGATCTTGCTGCAGAAGGATTATGAGTCGGCGTCATTGACGGAGTTGCGGGCTCTGATGCGGAAGCATGAGGCGTTCGAGAGCGACCTGGCAGCGCACCAGGACCGTGTGGAACAGATTGCAGCCATCGCACAGGAGCTCAAGTATGTGCTGCCGCCCTTGGACCTCCCTGAGAGCTGCCTGTGGGCTCCATGGAGAGGGCAAAGGAAGCCTGCCTCTCCTTTCCTGTACTAAATGCAGAGAGCACCAAGCTGGAGCCCTCTGCAATGGAATCCTCCTTGTTTCTTTAAATCTGTAGGCAGACTTTGGCTTTGGATCATTGGTTGGGGCTGAATCCCCATATCCTCCTATCCAGCAGCACCTGAACCATCCACCCAGGGTTCCTCTTCCAAGAGGGTGAGATATAATGGCACAGAGAACTATAGAAAGGCCATTTTGTCCAGCAGGTGCAGGAGCAGAACCATGGCCTGTCCAGAAACCAACACAAAACCAAAGAGGCATTAGGCTCTGCTTTTCCATGGCTTTTGTTCTATGGGAAGAACCAGCACACCAATTGAGCGCAGGCTGGCTTAAGCGCTGAGTGGACATTCGTTTTTCCCATTCTGTGCAGTGTGAGCCCCAGGGTGTGGCCGTCCTTGGGAGAGGGGCCTTGCATTTCTGGGCTTTTTTAAAGGCCTTTCCCCACCAGGTGCAATGGCTCATGCCTATAATTGCAGTACCTTGGGAGACTGAGGTGAGAGGATTGCCTGAGCCCACAGGTTCGAAACTAACCTGGGCAACTTGGCAAGACCTCATCTCTACAAGAAATCAAAAAATTAGCCAGGCATGGTGGTGCATGCCTGTAGTTCCAGCTACTTGGAAGGCTGAGGTGGAAGGATCGCCTGAGCCAGCAGGTTGAGGCTATGGCAGCTGTGAACATGCCACTGCACTCCAGCCTGGTTGACAGAGGGAGACTCCAACTCAAAAAAACAACAACAAAAAAAGGCTTTTTCCCTCCTTCTGATAAATACAAGATTTTATTCCCTGCTCCTTCCCCACCACCTCCCATTATAGTCACTGATAAATCTGCAGAAGTTTTAGAGCCTGTCACATATTGGTGACTTTAAAAATCAAATAATAAAAAAATCCATTCAATATATTACACTTTAAAACTCCCATGTTCCTCATTTTTGATTAGAACAAACTCCTTAATTCATAGATGATGGGCACCTGGCATGGTGGCTAATTCCTGCACTTTGGGAATCCTAGGATGTGCTGAGAAATAAGACCATGCACTTTGAGAGGCCAGCACTTTGGGAGGCTGAGGGGGAATCCTAGCACTTTGGGAGGCTGAGGGGGAAGGATTGCCTTAGCCCAGGAGGTCGAGGCTGCAGTGAGCCAGCCATGGTCATGCCACTGTACTGCCGTCTGGGTGACAGAATGAGACTTTGACTCAAAAAAAAAAAAAAAGAAAAGAACGCTTGGCCCTTTTATTTTATTTATTTCTTTATTTATTTTGAGTTGGAGTCTCACTCCGTCACCCAGGCTGGAGTGCAGTGGCATGCTCCCGGTCACCCCCCAGTTTTGACCTGCTGGGTTCCCACGATCCTTCCACCTCAGTCTTCCAAGTAGCTGGAACTACAGGCATGCACTACCACACTCAGCTAATTTTTTATTTATTTTAGAGACGAGGTCTCATCATGTTGCCCAGGCTGGTCTCGAACCCACAGGCTCAGGCAATCCTCTCACCTCGGCCTCCCAAAGTTCTGGAAATACAGGCTTGAGCCACTGTGCCTGGCCTTCCTTGGTTTTCTTGGAGAAGCCTCCAGAGAGCATTATTTCTAAGTGGTAATGTACTAGCAAGCAAAGTCAAGTATCTGACCTGGAGGGCAGTTCTGTGGGCTGGGCTGCAGCCATAGTGACTGGAACATCAAAATGAGTCAAGGGGGAGAGTGGTGTCAGCTTGTACCACGTTGTGTCCTTGGCTCCTCTTGAAGGGCACTTGGCCTCACCACTGGGTGAGCACCAGGTCCAGAAGGATGCTGTGACTTTATCTAATATAGAGGGACTTCTAAAATGGGGCAGGACACAGCCCTTCCTCTTGGGGACAGAGCGATTCTAACTTGTCTTATGCCAATAGTGTGACAAGCAAGAACACAATTTCTCACTGAATTCTTACTTTTCCTCACCAGGCCTGTCCTTAGATATCTGCTTTCAAGGAGGTGGAGTATGCATACCTGTGCATAACTATTTTTATGTACTTTGAGAACAGCACACAAAGCTTGGTTTGTTATTTGAGAACAGGTAAAAAGGCAAGGGATGCTCATGACAGCAAGATGAGCACAGACTTAACTTCTGTATGTGGTTCATCTCTAGATTATGTGAAAAAGGGGCCCTAGGGATACCACGAAGAGTAATAACAACAATATAAAACTGCTACTTAAATTTATGGGTAACGCTCTAAACCATTCCAAATTACTCATGGGAGCAATTATAAAGCACTCAATAGCTTGAGTTTCTTTCATCCCCTTATTTTATTTGATAATGTGCAATAAAAAAGCCAGCATTCAAGGAGCATGAGAAATAAGACCATGTCAAGGCCACAAATACAATGCATAGACCGGATATAAAGACCACAAGTAATTAAGAGTTTATATGAGCAAGATAGAAACACAGACTACTCTTTTAAAAGGGCCCATCTTAGCCAGGCTCGGTGGCTCAGCCTGTCATCCCATGCTTTGGGAGGCTGAGGTGAGTGGATTGCCTGAGCCCGCGGGTTCGAGACCTGCCTGGGCAACTTGGTGAGACCTCATCTCTACAATAAAAAAAAAAAAAAAAAAAATTAGCCAGGCGTGATAGTGCATGCCTATAGTTCCAGCTACTTGGAAGGCTGAGGCGGAAGGATCGCCGGAGCCCAGCAGGTTGAGGCTGCGGTGGCCGGGAGCGGCCACTGCACTCCAGTGTGGGCGACAGAGTGAGACTCCCAACTCAAAAAAAAAAAAAAAGAACACAGCAATCTTTCCAGAGTGCTCCCAGCACTTTTGGGAGGCAGAGGCAAGAGGATTGCCTGAGCCCAGGGGTTCAAGATCATCCTGGGTAACCTGGCAAGGTGTAAGCCACCACACCTGGCTTCACAGTGTTTTTAATGGCATCTAGAATGGAGAATCCTTTCCAGAAAATTTTTAGTTTACTTTGCCTAGATCCGTCATAAAATCACTATCTATGGCAGCTAGAGACTTACAAAATGTATTTATTAAACAAGATGACTTAAAAGTCGAAATTACTTCTTGATCCATGGGCTACAGAATGGATGTTGTGTTAGCAGGCGTAAAAACAACCATTGCCTCCTTGTACATCTCCATCAGAGTTCTTGGGTGACCAGGTGCATTATCAATGAGCAATAATATTTTTGAAAGGAATCTTTTTTCTGAGCAGGCGGTCTCAGCAGCAGGCTTAAGATAGGCAATAGAAGCCGGGCTCGGTGGCTCAGCCTGTAATCCCGCGTCTTGGGAGGCTGAGGTGAGTGGATTGCCTGAGCCCGCAGGTTCGAGACCCACCTGGGCAACTTGGTGAGACCTCATCTCTACAATAAATCAAAAAATCAGCCGGGTGTGGTCGCGCGCGCCTGTAGTTCCAGCTACTTGGGAGGCTGAGGCAGAAGGATCGCCGGAGCCCAGCAGGTCGAGGCTGCGGTGGCCGGGAGCGGCCACTGCACTCCAGTCTGGGTGACAGAGTGAAACTCCAACTCAAAAGAAAAAAAAAAAAAAAAAAAAAAAAAAAAAGATAGGCAGTAGACCCTGTTGTAAACAGATAGGCTGTCATCTAGGCTTTATTGTTCCATTTTCAGAGCATAAGCAGAGTAGATTTAGCATAATTCTCTTTTTTTTTGAGTTTGAGTCTCACTCTATCGCCCAGGCTGGAGTGAGGTGACATGCCCACAGCCACTGCAGCCTCGACCTACTGGTCTCAGGCAATCCTTCCACCTCAGCCTTCCAAGTAGCCAGAACCACAGACACATGCCATCAAAACTACAGACATGTGCCACCATGCCTGGCTAATTTTTTTGATTTATTGTATAGATGGGGTCTTGCCAAGTTGCCCAGGATGGTCTCAAACCCGTGGGCTCAGGCAGTCCTCTCACCTCGGCCTCTCAAAGTGCTGGGATTATAGGCGTGAGCCACCGCACCTGTCCGATTTAGCATAATTCTTAAGGACCCTAGGAATTTAGATGGCAAATGGGCTTTGGTTTCAACTTAAAGTCATCAGCTGCATTAGCCCATGGTGACAGAGTCAGCCTGTCCTTTGAAGCTTTGAAGACAGGCATTGACTTTTCTTCTCTAGCAGTGGAAGTCTTCTTCCATTAGAAAGCTGTTTTGTCTGCATTGAAAATCTGTTGTTTAGTATAGCCTCCATCATTAATGGTCTTAGCTAGATCTTCTGGATGACTTGCTGTGGCTCCTCCATCAGCACTTGCTGCTTCATCTTGTGTGTTGATGTTATGGAGATGACTTCTTTCCATAAACCTCACAAACCAACCTCTGCTAGCTTCCAACTTTCCTTCTGCAGCTTCTTTATCTCTCTCAGCCTTCATAGAATTGAAGAGTGTTAGGGCTTTGTCTTAAGGGAATGTTATAACTGGTCCGATCTTCTATCCAGACCACTCAAACTTTCTACATATCAGCAATAAGACTGTTTTACTTTCTTAACATTAATGCGGTCACTGGGCTGGCACTTTTATTTTCCTTCATTCCTTTGCATTCACAGCTTAGCTGTTTGTTGCAAGAGGCCTAGTTTTCAGCTTCTCAGTTTTTGATATGCCTTCCTCACTAAGCTTAATCTTTTCTAGCTTTTGATATAATGTGAGATTTAGTTGGACTATTCCTTTTACTTGAATACTTGGAGGCTATTGTAGGGGTATTAATTGTTGTGTCTTGGAATTGGGAGGCCTCAGAAGGGAGAAAGACAAGGATAGCTGGTCTGTGGAACAGTTAGAACACATACAACATTTATCAAGTTTGCCGTTGTATATGGATGAGGTTTGTGGTGTCCCAAAACAATTACAATAGTAACATCAAGGATTACAGATTGCCATTACAGATAAAGTAATAATGAAAAAAGTTGTGAAATATTGTGAGAATTACCAAAATGTGACACAGAGACATAAAGTGCACAAATACTGTTGAGAAAATTGCCTCAATAGACTTGCTCAACAAGAGATTGCCCAAAGCTTTAATTTGCTTTTGGAGCGGGGGGCAGTATTTAGTGCTCACAATTAAGTGAAGCGCAATAACATGAGGTGTGCCTATATAGTCTTTACCCAGTGGGGGCTTAATGGACATATTTTATTGTCTTCAATTTGTAGTCTTTAACCTTTGTGTCCTGTAGTACAGGGGTCCTCAAACAGGCCAGTCTGCGGCCTGTTAGGAACCAGCCTGCACAGCAGGAGGTGAGTGGCAGGCAAATGGAACTCTGTCTTCTGTCAGAAGAGAAGAGCTGTGGCATTAAATTCTCATAGGAGGCCAGGCATAGTGGCTCAACCCGTAATCCCCGCACTTTGGGAGGCCGAGATGAGAGGATTGCCTGAGCCCGGGGGTTCAAGACCAGCCTGGGCAACTTGGTGAGACCTTGTCTCTACAATGAATCACAAAAAAAACTAGCCGGGCGTGGTGGCGTGTGTCTGTAGTTCCAGCTACCTGGGAGTCTGAGGTGGAAGGATCACCTAAGTCCAGCAAGTCGAGGCTGCGATGGCCATGAGCATGCCTCTACACTCCAATCTGGGTGACAAAAGTGAGACTCCAACTCAAAAAAAACAAAAATTCTCATAGGAGCATGAACCCTGTTGTGAACTGTGTATGCAAGCGATCTAGACTGCACACTCCTTATGAGGTTCTAATGCCGGGTGACAAAATCAGTCCCTGATGCCAGAAAGGTTGGGGACTGCTGCTATAGTATTTACAAGACATGTAAAAGTTAATTATCAGCTGAGTGTGGTGGCTCACATCTGTAATCCCAGTACCTGGGGAGGCTGAGGTGAGAGTATTGCTTGTGCCCAGGAGTTCAAGACAAGCCTGGGCAACATAACATAGCAAGACATTGTCTCTACAAAAAATAAAAAATTGGCCAAGCATGGTGGTGTGCCTGAAGTCCCAGCTACCTACTTGGGAGGGAAGTGGGAGGATTGCTTGAGCTTGAGTTGGAGGTTGCAGTGAATCAAGATTACACCATTGTACTCCAGCCTGGGCAACAGAACAAGACCCTGTTCTCTTTAAAAATAAAATAAAATTTAGGCCGGACGTAGTGGCTCACAGCTGTAATCCCAGCACTTTGGGAGGCGAAGGCAAGAGGATTGCCTGAGTCCAGGAGTTCAAGACCAGTGTGGGCAACTTGGCGAGACTTCATCTCTACAATAAATCAAAAAATTAGCTGAATGTAGTGGTGTACACCTGTAGTTCCAGCTGCTTGGATGACTGAGGCAGAAGGATCACCTGTAGATAGGGCAAGGCTGTGGTGGCCGAGAGCATGCCACTGCACTCCTGGATGACAGTGTGAGACTCAAAAAAACAAAATAAAAATGAGATAAAATTTTTAAAAATTATCAATTTTATCATAAGTTTGACCTAAATCTTATATGCTAATTATAATCAGCATCAATTAGATTTTTAACAAATTAACAACCTATTTTAGCATTTAGAAGGGCTAGGGGGCTTGTGAAAGGGGAACCAAATTATTTAGATGACTCAATCCTCTAAATAATGCTGTCTCAAAAGCAAACTTAAGGTGTCATTATATTAAAGCCCACAGTTGTCATAACTTTGGTTATTGATATTTGGGGAAATTTCTTCTGTTCGTCCTTGTTACCTATTCTCTTAACCCTGTGGCATCATGAAAAATAGAGAAAAGCAATTCACAAAAGGCAGTTTAATTGTTGGATAAAATAAACGGGTTATTAGAGTCATTAAAAACAAAGAAAGGAGGCACTGGTGTAAAATCAATAAGCATATAGTAATCACAACATGTTGAAACACAGCACATGGTAAAATTTATGTTTTTTTATTTATATTTTTTTTTTTTTTTTGAGTTGGAGTCTCACTCTGTTGCCCAGACTGGAGTGCAGTGGCCGCTCCCGGCCACCGCAGCCTCGACCTGCTGGGCTCCGGCGATCCTTCCACCTCAGCCTTCCAAGTAGCTGGAACTACAG
>CAUYQG010072619.1:0-30478 GCA_963574415.1 Tarsius wallacei | reverse complement strand
CTAGACGGGAGCCCAGCGTATCGGCTCTTGCACTAGACAAGAGTCCAGTTTCCAGGGTGTCGACTCCTGCATTAGACAGGATCGGCTCCTGCACTAGACAGGAGCCCAGTTTCTTTGTTCTCCAGGAACAATCGCCGACGCCGCCATCCTGCTCAGGGACCCTAATCTCTCCGTGGGGGCTGGTCCCCCACATGTAACATTTTCTTGAAAGCTGGACATGTATTGAATGATAGAAATTGGGGTAAATAGGCCTTTAGTGTAAGGTTTTATACTAATCTGTCTAAAAATTGGACTATACTCAATGTTTATTGCAGGTGTAGTTGCTAGAGGCTTCAGTTTCTTCATTTATGTCTCCCTTCTTATCGTTGGTTTTCCAAATAACTCCTCCTTAAGTAGAGCCTGTGTCTTCCAGCTCATCCAGCTATAATCTACTGTTATTATACCAAAGCCCTGTGGATGAGAGAGTGTGGGGTAGGAGAAGTATTTTATAAATTTTATGATGCAATCTCAGTCTTTTAGTAGGTCTGTGTCTCTGGGCTGTGACGTTCAGTGTTTGTTTCTTAACTTAGTTTTTCTCTCTATAGGTGAAACAGGAAGGCTGTAGGAAAATGAGATTGGATAATCACTCCTTTCACTGGTAAGATTAAGGATCTGGTAGTCTTTTTCTCTTGGAGATTAGGCTTCTGTTATGAAGAATATTCTGGGTTTCTCTCAAAATGATTTCTTCTCCCCTTCTCTTGCCAAAAATTCTCATGTTTACCATGAGAACATGAAGATTCCTGGGATTCCCAGGGAAATAGGAGTCTCCCTAAGACTTGATGTCCAAGAATTCTCACTCTCAAGCTTGTTCGTACTCAGCCTCTAGCAAGTTATCAAAATTATTATTTAAGTGTTTCTACCAGTTAATGGTTCTTGTAGCTTCTGCTTCAGGTAAGATTATCTCAGCTGCGATTCTCTATATTTGGCTGTGGTTTTCTGTATTCATCTTTTTTTTTCCTAATATTTTAGTGTGGTAGTCTGCCTCCTGAACTCAAGTCTCTGATGAATACAATAAGTTATTGATTTTAAGTATGTTCAGGTTTTTCTCATCATAAGGATGGGATATTGGCTTCCCAGCTCTTGGCATGTTGTAGCTGGAACTGAAGTTGTTTTACTTGTATGCTTAGATGATCAACTGTCCATTTATTTATTGTAATGCAATTAAATTTAGTCCCTTGAATTAGTGATAGCAGAAGGACTATCGCTGATTGGTTGCAAATTGTTTCAGCCTGAAAAGATGGGATTCTATCAGGCTTTCTTTCTACCCATTCTCACCATCTCTCACTTCCCAGCCCAAATATTAACTTCTGTTTGACAACTTCTAGCATGTTGTGTTTAAAATAAGAAAACAATAAACATTGATGAATTCCTGCAAATGCTCTTTCAGTGTAGTTCAAAAAGACAAATGCTGTTGTAGATCAGACAGTTAAACCCTAGGACACTAATTGGGTTGATTGGCATGATTTGAGGACATAGAACTCAGAGAAATAGCTCAGAAATAAAAATATGCTGCTCTGCCTGCTAGCTCTCCAGGCTTCCTTTCTCTGCCAGTGAATCCTTCTCCCTGGACTCACACTAGAATTTTCTTGTTCAGGCTCTGTTGTTGATTCATAGACCAAGATGTGGTTTTAGGACCATCTGCTTCAAGATTACCTGGGCTCTATGTTTAAATGTTCATGTCCTAGATCCTGAGTCAAAATCTTAGGATTTGGGGTGTGAGAATCTGTGAATATAAATCTCTCTTGCTACGGTTCTACCACCACAACCATCACTGTTCTTATATTAACTTAAATTTAAAAGCCACTGCTCTTAGATTAGACATTCAAGAAACTACCAAGTTAAACTGAGTATGAATGTATAGTGTACAATTCAAAGGTATCAACTAAGTACATAATATCATTATGCTGTAAGTAACATAAAATGAAAGAGATGTGATCCAGGCCTTCCAAACACAATTTGCTAGGAGAGACAGGATAAAACATCTAATTATGATACTTATCAAATTTAGAGACATGTAGTAATAAAAGCAGAAAGGATTACTTCTGCTTAAGGGGATCAGGCAAGCTTAGTGGAGGAGGTGACATTTGCATTAAGCTCTGAAGCATGCAGAAGTAAAGGTGTGTGTTCTGTGCAGAGGCAGCCCCAAGAGCAATAGCAAGGACCTTGGCAATGACTGGCATGTATGTGACAACTGTGGGAGAACTAAGAGGAGGAGGTGAAGCCAGAAAGTAAACTGGTGATAGATCATAAGAGTCCTTGAATTACAACTTAAGGAATTATTCTTTATTCTGATATTAAAAAGTAAGGAGGGCTGTATCAAAAGTTTCTGAGCAATGGGTAACATGACTACTCTTGTAAAATATTATGGCAGAAATGTGAAAGGAAAGACCAAGGTGAAAGTCAGCTGGAGGGCTGTGGCAATAGTCCATGTGACAGTTAAAAACTAGTCTGGGTGGGCAGCAGTGGAGGTGCAGAAGAGGGGATTTGAAGTATATTAGAAAGGTTTAGATTTGCCACCCAGTTAAATTAATTTAAAAAAAAATAGAGCCAGACGTGGCATAATCCTAGCACTTTGGGAGGTCAAGGCAAGAGGATTGCTTGAGACCAGGAATTTAAGATCAGCCTGAGCAACATAGCAAGACCCTATCTCAAAAAAGACAAATTAACCAGATGTGGTGGCATGCATCTGTAGTGCCAGTACTTGAGAGGCTGAGATGGGAAGATCACTTACTTGAGCTTAGGTGTTTGAGGCTGCAGTGAACTGTGATTGCACCACTGCACTCTAGCCTCGATGACAGAGCAAAACTCTGTCTCAATATTAATAATGATAATAATAATAATAATGTAATGCCAAAACTGACTTGGATTTCTGACCTGTGTGAGTGGATGAGTGGTGACAATAACCAAGTGCAACAGACTCAAGCCAAATGGACAATGTACCCCTCTAAGGTGTTTTTATAGGTAAATGTAGTCTCTCAAAGTTTGAGGAGATGAAGGTTAGCCATTGTGCAATAAGGACAGAATTTATAATGAAAGCAGTTCTCAGACCAAATTTTGCCACATATTCAGACATTTGTGAAATATTTTTTAAGTGGGCATAAAACAGCACCTACAACCTGTGTTACAACCTTGTTGACATCTCATCTCTCTGTCCTTTTAAATAACTGACCCAAACTTACTTGAAAGGTTAATTTGAGACTGACAGAGCAATATTTTAGATGGATTCTGTCACCTTTTTCATAATAATTAGGAAACTCGGATCCCTGATTCAGTGGCTGTACCCAGAGGGCCCTCTAGGGATCAAGTCTTGAGTGCCTTTTCTAAGAGAAGGGCTGTAGAGCTTGCTAGAATTCTTATTCTCAGTTTATGCAAGGATGAGAAATATTATTCGAGTATTCTCAAATCTTGAATGTCACTAATTTCACCAGAATATGTTGTTCCTGACATTCATTATACTACATACAAACATCATATCAGAGATCAACAGAGTGGAAACATTGTAGACAGGATTTTAGAGCATGGCCTTTCTGATATGTTAACTTACTAGCTGATCATCCAAGAAATGAGATTTCCTATGAAGACAACTGACTGTCCTAGAATGTACTTTAAACAAACATGCATACATTTACATCACCCTTCTATGGTGAAGTTTTTAAAAGTAAATTTCATATATGGTAACACCAAGATTTGGGATCCTAGAGGAAGAGTGATTTCAAGCAAAGAAGAATAATTTCCTTACATAAATCCTGACATCCTACAAAAATATACCACTGTACATAATAGGAGGATGTTTGACTGTTAAAAACCTCTTTTCTTTATTTTTGCTGGGGCATAATTTATTTATTTATTTATTTTTAAATCAATATTTTTTATTTTAATATTGTGGGGTGCAGTTAAGGGTTAGGTATACAAATATGCTTCGTTCAGGCACCCTTGTGGATAAGGGGTGTTTCCCCATCCCCAGACAGATGTTGACTACCGTTAATCCCACCTTCCTTCCCCTCCCCCCATAGTTTCCCACCACTGTCAATCCTTTTCTTGTAGTATTATGATAGATGTTCAAGGTCCACTATATGAGTGAGAACATGTGATACTCAGATCTTTGTTTCTGTGAGAGGTCACACAGTATTATAGACTCTAGTTCTATCCAGGTTGCTGCGAAATTCATGACTTTGTTCTTTTTTATAGCTGCGTAGTATTTCATCATATATATGTACCACAATTTTAAAATTCAGTCCTCTTTTGATGGACAGCATGGTTGGTTCCAGATTCTTGCTATTGTGAACAATGCTGCGATAAACATACGTGTGCAGGTATCTTTTTTATAGAGTTATTTTAGTTCTTCAGGGTATATTCCCAGTAGGGGGATTGTGGGGTCATATGGGAGGAAAACCTCTTTTCAAATTTACTTGTTCTTTGCTTATCTTTGGCACCATGTCAAATCTTCTGTCAATAAAAACATATAGCAGGTCAGGCATGGTGGTTCAAGCCTGTAATTCCAGCACTTTGGGAGGCCGAGGCAAGAGGATTGCCTGAGCCCAGGGGTTCGAGACCAGCCTGGGTAACTTAGTGAGACCTTGTCTCTACAATATACCAAAAAATTAGCCGGGTGTGGTAGTGCCTGCTGTAGTTCTGACTACTTGGAAGGCTGAAGCAGAAGGATCACCTGAGCCCAGGTAGATGCTGGGGTGGCCATGAGCGTGCCACTGTACTCCGGCCTGGGCAACAGAGTGAGATTCTGGCTCTAATATATATATATATATACATATATATATATATATATATATATAAACTTTATATATAAAGTTAAAGGCAGCTTTCCACCAGCATTTCTTTCCTGTACTTGAGAAAGTTGCTTTTTCAAAGGAGTAAAAAGTCAAGAGTGGATGAGAAGAGACTGGCTAAAGAAACAAGTTATTCCAACATATATGGATTTTTAAGTGTATTGGTTCTCACAGAATGCTGCAGACAATGGAAGCATGCAATATATTTGTAATCAAATTTGACTGAGTGAGATGGAGACATCTTTACCTTGAGTGCTATAAGGAATTGTGGAGAAAAATAAATTTTGTTTGTAGATCCATGGCGAAGGACCACAATGACAAAAAGACAGAGTGAACCCACCTGCAACAGGAACCTGCCTCTGGTTTCTCCCTGAAATCCATGCCTCCTGCTGTCTACTCACCCTGCTTCTGGCATGAAGCACAGGGCAGGGCTGTTACATGAGCTAAGAGCTGTTCTTTGAATCTGGTTTTACTCTTTACTGGCTCTGCAGTGTGTCCAAGTGCTTGAACTTCACTTGGCCTCAGTTTCCTAATCTGTAAGAGGGATGTAAGAATTGTGGCTGCCACAATTAAATGATTAAATGAGCAAATGTATAGGAAATGCTTAACGAAGGGTTGCCGCACGGTAAAGGACTCAATATATGTTGACTGTTATTGCAGTGCAATATTGGGTGAGTCATAATTCTAAATTGTTTTTGCAAGATAACTAGCTTCTGCATTTTCTTTTCTTTTTTTTCTATTGAAAGATCTTACTTGAGGATGATAATGTTTAACATTTGCACCTATTGAAAAACTGATGACCATTTTTCTTTAAAATAATTGTTCTTATCTTAAAGATGTGGGGTATAATTCAGGATTAGGTATACAAGAGGTCATCATACAGGTAAAGTTTGGGTCCCCACTTGGCCTGGTTTGAGATCAGGTACCCTTAATGATGTTTTGTGCTCCTCTACCCCAGCAGTTTCTGGCTACTGTCAATCCCTTTCTTATCGTATTATGGTAAATATTCAGGGTCTGCATTTTCTTTGTTGGGTGGATCCATCATTTTACCTTGTACTGGGTGTCCTGCATTCAGGCAAGAGTCAGTTGAGTGATACAGTACTTGTTAGTTATGTAAAGGTAAGGCTGATTTCCCTTGAGGAACAAAGAGCAGAACATTTGATAGCCTTTCAAGGGAAGTCCCTCTCAACATCTATGTAAAGAAGAGTAAATTGACCTATGGAGCCAAGAAGACTCTGTCACCTTTTTTGAGATTTGATATTATCACAGACTTTGTGATAGTCTCCATGGTTTGAGATTGGTCATTTGGCAGAAAGAAACAACAAGGGCCCCAAAGAGATATGTACTGTATGAAAAGGGAGAGGTTCACCAGGAAGGTTAAAAATGCTTTGGGAGCAGGCATGGTTTCAGTCCATGGTGAGAACAAGGCCAGAGGGCTCTCAGACCTAGTACCCTTCCCATTGTGTTACGCTTTATGCTTTGTGTAAAGAAATGCCCCACATGTGGAAATAAACTAAAAAAAGTGCACTGTGGGAACTCAAGTGTGGGGCATTTCCCTTGGGGTGATTCTTTTGAGAGTAATAAGTGGAACATTTCTCTTGAGGATTTTAAGTTCCTAAGGATGTCATCTCAGCAATATGAAACAAACTATGTAACTAAAAGGGACAAATTTCCAACAATAGCCAGGTATGGCAACAAAGAAATCAATAGCAATAATGGACTGAGAGTCTTACAATTTCTCTTAAATGTCTGTGGGGTTGAGTGGTCCTGATGTTAATAGTTGAAATGAGAACACCACAGGGAGGTGTTACTGAATTCAGAATAATTTGAACAAGTAATTATCAAGATATTAGTTGGAAAAGTAAAAGTGATAAAACTATGGATTATGCTTGGCTATCCTATTACTTACATTGAATTCATGAATCCATCCATCTATTTATTCATTCCTTTATTCCTTCATTTATTCACCCATTCAACATGCACTTTTGCAGGTGCTGTTTAAGACAGAGAGCTTTCTAGGGCATGGTTTTTGCTATCAATAGATCAATAATTGTATCAGCCAGACTTGTTTCATGGGACAATGCATGGAAGGATATCATTTCACCTTCCATGTTTATCTTGTCAATAAAACATTTAATATTCAGAAAATTGCTAACCATTGCCTCTGTGTGTGTGTGTGTGTGTGTACACAAGCATTTGTGTTTACAGATTCTTGGAATGACAAAGTACTTACGCCAGTCTTTGTTCTGTTTAGTGTGGTGACTGCTGTTTGGTGTGGAAGTTTGTTTTGCAAAACAAAATAAAAGCTTCAAAACTCACCAGTGCTTGGAGAAGAAAATCTCAGAAAGCAACCCCTGGTGGGCATTCCCTCATCTACTAATGGAGACAATTCAATATCAGATTTGGCTTCCATGAAAATTCTGATTGCCTTTTCTTCTGATGACAAACATACAGTGAACACACTTGAAGAGGTAGTGACAAAGACAGTTTTTCTTATCACCAAGTAATAATATCCACTGTTGCTTCAACCCTTATAATTCTAGAATAAATGAATTCCCATCTGTCATGGATTATCAGATATTTCTGCATCTGTTCAACAAAGGTAATATTATTAACGGTGCAGTAAAGCTAAGACTGACCGCATCTGTTGAGTCCACTATCTTTGTTCCTCTGCTAATCTTCTATAGTTTGTACTTTGGTCTCGAGATGGTAGACTAAACATGTTCTTTGGATGCAAGAAGACATCTGATTTAATATTTCTTAATTAATGTTATCTTTTTAAAAGCAACCCAATATCCTTAGAAAGTCTTTGAACACTCAGGCAGAATGAAGAAAAAGCTCACTGCTCTTATTTAAAAATTCCTATTCAGAGCTGCATCTTGCTGAAGTATTCTCACCAGCTGTCAGGCAGGCAGGTCTCCCCATAGCTTCTGGACAGCCCCAAGGCTCACAGAAAGATGGTGGAGAGGGTCAGGTTGACAGATTGTTTTTGCTGTTTTAATGAGCACAAATTAACTGATTTTGCTGAAAAATCTCTCTGGATTATGACAGACAAAACATCTTTTACAGCATGATATGTTTTTGGTGGGCTGCTCTCGTTTCTTTATGTAGACGCTGACAGTCCAGCTTGCCTGTTCTAGTTTGTTCCTAGCTAAAATTTTGCTATAATGACTCAGCCTCAGCACTTTTCTGAAAACACAAACACATGATCTTAGAAAACAAAGGCAAAGTATGTCATATGCATTTTTCACCTAAGGTGTTTGACAGTAGAGGTTGACATTTACTACTGAGTAGTTTTGTCTATTGGTTGTTTAATTCCTCGTTCTTAGTGAATGCTTTCTTGCAAACATTAACATATGACATAATGATATTCACATTTTGTGATCATTCACATTCTTCCATGACCCCTGACCAGTCAACTGTACCACTTACCACAATCCATAAGTTTGTATATATTCTAACTATGGGTAACTTTTCTTTCCACACAAAGTATATGACCAGATAAACCACCCAAAGCACAGATTCTCAGGGGGAAAAAGTCTTTTTCCAATGTATTTCTAGGCCATTCTTGAGTGAGTCAAAGTGGCTGTCCATTTTCAGTTGACATCCACACACTAAGCCAAGCCATCCATAAATCAAGCTTGAAATGTTTCCTTTCTAGTCGTTGTTTATTTGGGATCCAGCATATTTCTATAAGTGTGAATTGAGAGAGGCATACTATATAATAGAGGTAGATGCCCTAGGAGTCTGAACTACCTGCTTACACAACTTATTTGTGTTATTTGGTCCTCCTTGTGCTTGGTACTGAATATACCATGTCAATCTTATAAAGAATTGTTGCTAGTTCTACTCAGTGTTGGAACTAAGACTGACAGGACCCAACCCATACAACTGTATGGTCAAGTGATATGCCATGGTAAGGTTCCCTGTCTCTTTCAGAGGCCAGTACCATGTCAGGAGCTGTTTTATAAAAAGCATATCATCCTCTGCTGTACATTGTATAACCTTGCTCCAGAGATCCAGAAACCTGTGTTGTGACCTCCCACTGACACGTGGCACATAATCCTCTTCGTCTCTTTTTTCACCATTCATACCTTCAACACCATCAAGTCTGATGATCATCTATGGCCCAAATGGTGATAGAGTTGTTTGCCCTGCATCTTGGACTTGCTGCAGAGTCCTTTCCTGCTCTAAGTTTAACCCCACTTGAGCCTGGAAGCCTTTCCCATTATCTGGTATATATACTGAAATAGTATGTCCATATATGGAATGTAGCTCATTAGGCATTTTTTTTTCCTTTTTTTTTTTGTAGTACGAGATGCAAGATACACTAATTTGGAGGGGATTTCAGCATATTCCTGATCTGGACCCCTAAAAATGTTTATGACTGTACCAGATGCCAGAATTTTCTGAGGGCCCATGTCCTATCCTACTGATGTTGAACACATCTATTACCAAGACCTTCTCTATGCTAACTACCTCTTGCTTATTTGCCCCAATAACCAATAACATCATTGATAAAATTGATGAGTGTGAAGTTTTTGAGGATGTCCAGATGATCCAGATTTTTTGGTTTATACTGTGACTGAAGCAGGAGGAATATCCTTAGGTAAAACTATAAATGTACGCTTTTGTCTGATCCATGTGAATGTCAATGATTCTCCTTCTGATGCTCCTGATTCTCCTTTCTGCTTAAGATAGATAGGAAAAAACATATTTGACAAATCATTGGCTGCATACTATGCACCTAAGGACACATTAATTTGCTCTAGCAAAAATACTGAATTTGGCACAGCAGCTGAGATTGAAACTGTAATTTTATTAAATCTGTGGTACTTTATCTCCTCCAAGATCCATTTAGTTATTGCACAGCTCAGGTTGGTGAATTAAACAGAAATATGATAAAGAAGACGACTCTAGTATCTAGAGATCTTCATGAATGATATTAATTTCTACTTCCTCTCTGAGGCAATAGTTTTAATTTACTGTCTTGGCTGAGCATAGATGGTTGTTTCAGAGACTTCTACTTGGCCTTCTTCACTATGAAACGTCTTACTTTATAGGTCAAAGACACAATGTGGAGATTATGCCACCTGTTAAGTATGTCAGTTCCAACTATAGATTCAGAGATGAGAGAAATAACCATGGGGCTGGTCCATAGATCCAGTGCAGTGCAAGCCAGACTTTGGCCAAGACTTCATTCATATCTTAGCCTGAGTGCTCTCCAATGTAACAACAGGGTATTATGTCACTGCTGTGGTTTGAATATGTCCCCAATTTCATGTATTGGAAATTTAATTCCCAAATTTGTATGTTGAATGGAAGTGTGGCTTTTTGAAGGATTAGGATTAGATAAGGTCATCAAGGTGGGGCCCCTATGGTGGGACTGATGACTTTATAAAAAGGGAAAGAGAGATCTGGGATGACATACATGGCTTTGCCCGCTCACCATGTGATAATCTCTGTTATGTTATGACAGAGCTAGAAGGCCCTAACTAGATGCTGGTGCCATGTACTTGGACTTTCCAACCTCCAGAACTCCATTTGTAAGAAACAAATGTATTCCTTTCTTCCTCTTCTTCCTCTTCCTTTTTTTCTTCTTCCTCATATTCTTCTTTACAAATTATCCGGTCTCAAATATTATGACACACTAAAGCAAACACATTTTGGGTCTCCAGATACCATTGTTAATTCAGACACTTTGCCCAACAGTCCTCAAAATATTTCAATATTCTTCTTTCCCCATTACATACCTAACTTGAGTAAATGGATATAGATCCATTTAGGGAAAAGACTGGTAGAATCATTTGCACGATGTTTTAGGAGTTTTCTTCCTGAGTATCTGGTTCTTTCTTTGGTCAATGAGCTCCAGTTCTTAAATTGGCTCAGTGCAGGAAACTAGAAAAGAGTTATGATTTATTAGGGTGACTATGTTTAGCCTCCTGATCTTCTGGACAGGCTGAGTAGTATTCTTGTCAGTTGCCCATTTATTTTGCCCTCAAATATGCATTTTCTTTATGTTCTGTAGATAAGGATCCACTCTGACTTTGCCAGAAATCAGTCATCATGACTCCCTGGATTCTGTTGTTTATGCACCACAATTATTTATGTGACCTCAATTGTTTTGAAGTCTTATCAATCCCATTTCTGTGGGTCAAGTCTATAACAACCTTTTTTGCCATCAGGTGTGGCCTGCTACACTGCTACACTGAGGGGAGCTACCACTGCTCTAGCAAAAATACTGAATCTGGAACAGCAGCTGTGATAGGAGATAGCTATTAGGTTGAGTGTGTGATTGTTTACTTTTAAGTGAGGCTTTTGCCCTTCTTATCAGAACATTCCTTTGTCCTCAGTAAATGTTACATCTTCTAGGCCTTCCTGTGAAGCTTAGTTGTTCAGTGGCTCTTCTGGCCTTGTGTCATAACTTAGTGACAGAATGTGTGTTGCTCCAGGAAGGGTATACCCATGGCCAAGATGGCTCTCTGTAGCTGAAGCAGACCCTGAACTAGTTGATAGCTGGAATCTGTTCTTTAACATCCTCTGAAGCTAGACAACAAGTGCCTTGTAAGGGATATTGTCAGCATATCACATGTATACCACAAGTCGTTAAGAGGCTTTTTATTGGTATTTTTGCTCTTTTGTAAGAACTCTTTGCAAAACTTTATTTTTTAAAGAAGGAAGTGGACCATAGCTAGAACTGAGATACTATGCCTTTCTACTTTTGTATATTATCTTTGATTATAAACCCAGATATGTCTACCTCTTTATTTCTCTATCCCTAGACTTAGGTTAACTTTTTGAAGAACAGTATATATCTCACTTCACTATATGAATTGAAATCTTTGCAGGTAATCTTCATCCTTATGAAGACCTGAGTTACTAGAACCTTTTCTGGGGTCCTTCAACTGGATGACCAAACCATATATGTCCCCACTTCCATGCCTACAATGAGCTCACAAAATAAGAATCCTTGAAGCCAGTTTGGTGTGTTATCTTCACACAAGCAGAAGGTGAGAAATATTATTCAATTGTGAAGAGGGAACCAAAAGATACAAAGCTGAAACTGATTTAATCATTTTATTTTCTTGTTGCACCTTGAAATCCCTTGTCAGAGTGATTTTTAAAAGTATATTCTATCTAATGATATCATTTCCTGCTTACAACTCTTCAGTGGTTTCCATAATCCTCAGAAGAAAGTACAAAGTCCTCAATGTGGACAAAGAGACCCAAGCATGATGTGAACCCTGCTCGCTTCTCCCATCTCAGCATATCATTAAAATTATTATAAATAGACAAATTATAGTTGTATATATTTGTGAAGTACAAAGCGATGCTATAATTTGTAATACAATATGGGATAATTACATCAAGTTATCTATCAACATATCTATCACCAAATATTTATCATCTATTCTGAGAGAGGTGCTAGATGTATGAGTGAGCTTTACAAAGGACTAGAGGGAAAGATATATCTTAAACACTTGACTATACAAATTATTTAACTATAGCTATAAAAAGTACTGCCCACTTACCCACTACTTTTTTGTTTTTTGAAGGTAGCCCATGAGAAAAGCAAATGTAATTTTTCTTGCCTTAGCAAAACATTATTCTTTGGCTTCATTTCAGTTGCTTTTTGCACAGGAGCACTCTTACATTTATAGATTCAGTTTTGTTCAATCACTGAGTGACGCCTGCCAACGTCCAGCAGAGTCCCAGGAGCCCTGCCCCCAGCAGTGAGAGCAGTCCTCAGGAGCCAGCTCCTCCTGTGTTGGGGTAGGGTGAGTATTGAGGTGTTACTTTCTCCCATATGGTGTGTCTGGTGGGTAGGACTAGAATACTGTCTGGTGTTTTGTCTGCAGTCCAGTTCTACTGGTATCTTGCCTAGAACCAGACACCATTTGATTGGAAGCCAAGTGACTGGTCAATCACAAGATGCAAACTGGTCAATCCTTCAGCTTGGGCTGTCTGTGTGCCGCCCCTTGGCCTCTCCCAAGAATACTTCATGCTTCAAACTGGGCAGGTTTCTTTGGAACCATAACATCACCTTGACAGTTTCTGCAGTGTCTGCTGCCATACTAAATTCTCTGCACTGGATCCCTTGCTTCAAGAACTTCTGCCTTCTTTGACAGCCATTCTCCAACTCTTTCATGTGGATGAACGCTGCTGGGGATTTGGGCCATTGACTCCTGTTTTCTTCAATGTGCAGATTTACTACTTAGTTTTTGGGGCTTGGTTTATGACACATATTTAAGTCCTTAGGGAAAAAACATATTCTGCTTTGTCCTTCAGAAAGGACAACAGAAAATGGGGCTTGGGTGGGTGGAGTAGAATATCCACTTACATTCATTGCTTTGAGGCAAGAGGTGACTGAGATAAAATGCCAAGCAGGCAGAAAGAGAAGACATGAGACATGTCTTCTCTAATGTTTTGTCCTCCCCTGTCATTGTCACTGTGCAGAATGCTGGCTGGCAAGGCTGTCTGGGATGGATACTCACACTTAGACCCCATACTATTGATTCACTTAGGGCTGTGTGCCAGGTTTCTCTTCCAGCCCATACAAAACTAATCAAATTAATGGATGCTGCTGCTGGTTCTCATCAAATGCCATTAAAATATAACTCTTTCATGAATAATTCTAAACATTGACTCAAAGCAATTGATTACAAAAACCATGTATTTCAAATGGGAGGAATAATTGATGTTTCAACATGTAAATAAGCTTCTAAAGAATTCTGAGATACCAGTTTTAAGAGTACAGCTATAATCACAGTTCATTTGAGTTTTCGAGCTTCTGACTTGTGTTTACTTTCCAATTTTGCCTCTCAGAGCACAACATGTAAAAGGCTGCAGACCTGTTTCATCAGCTCAATTTCCCTCTGTTGAGACCTGCCTGTGGACTCACTAAGTGCTTTAAGTATGCACTCAGGGCTATGAACTATTGACAAAGTTGTAGAATGGAGATAGTATATTTCCTCTTCTAAAAGACTGGCATTTCAGGATACACAGTCGTCATCATTTAACTGCCTCCTCAGTCAATCACAGCCAACTCACCCATGCAAACCTGCAGTAGAAGTAACTGAAGAGTCAGGTAAAGATATAGCATTCTTGTCTCTGAAATTAGACTAGTGGACTTCCAGTTGTCTCCTCTGATTGGCTGCTATTTGTTTTAATGGGTTTGGCTCTCAATTCCTAACTTGAGTTGCCCCTACTTGATAAAGAATTTTGTATACATTTTTTTCTGGCTCAACTATGATATTTCCTTTTAATTGGTTTTTAAAAATTGGCTATCCTTACCTATCATTACCCAAATTGAACCTAAGAAACGATACTGATTCTCATTTACTTGAAAGGATTTGTCTGGAAGAGTCTACTCCTTTCCATGTCCCATGGAGAGGGTCGGATAATTTGAGAATATTATGCCACATCCATGAGTTCATTCTAAGCACATTATTTCACCTAATATACAATATCCATTCAAATTTTATTGAGTTAGAATCTATGATAAAAGATAACTAAATATATAATTTATTCCCCTACCCCGGTTTGTCATTATAGGTAGGTCCAAAGAGTTTGTAATCTAATAGGAGCTACAGACGTAGAAACATACAGTAGAAGGCGCTAAAGCTACTATAATAGATACAATTAGGTTGTATGGGAAAACAATGGATGGGGCAGTCAATTTTACTTTGGAAAATGAAGGAAGACAATAAACGAAAGAACACTTGAGTTGATCCATGGTGGAAGGGAATTCCAAACAGAAGACACTGAGTAAAACAGAGGTGACGGGGACAGGGGCTCAATAGGAGAGCTGTCAGAGGTTCAACATGGTTGAATGAATAGGACTCACTGGACAAGGGAGAGAAAACCAGAGAAAAGACACAGAGTCTTGAGTGCCAGATAGGAATCTTCATTTTATTAGTGATTCTCAAATTGATGTTTGTAAGAGGATCACATATGGAACTTTAAAAACTCAGTTCAACTTCAACTCCACCTCAAGCCTATTGGAACCTCCAAGAGTGAGACATGGCTGGGCATACTTTGCAAATTATCCCCTGACCAGAAATCTCCCAAACTTGTTCCCTGGCTTTTGTCAGCATAGAACTGGACAGCATTCCCTAGCATCCCTTGCAGTTAGGCAGAGCCTGTAATTGAGTTCTGGCCAATAGATTACAAGATGTGATATATGCCACTTCCAGGTCTGTTCCTGAAAGCTCCTACAGGATCCTCTTCACCTGCCCTCCTTCCTCACCAGCCAGCTGACTACACAGAAGACCCTAGAACATTAAGGAACCACTTGTTGGAATATGTCTAAATCCCCGAGTCACTGCATGGAAAGCTACTCAGTGAACAACCAATTCAACTACAACATGAACAGGAATTGGATTTTTATTGTGTGAAGCCACTGGGATTTTGGAGTTATACAGAATACTGTCAAAAACTACTGCTAGCAACAATTGGTCACTGAAAGAGTAAAGTGATACAATCAGATTTACAATTTAGAAATATTTTTCAGATGTAAGTTTGGATAATAGATAGCACTGGATAAAGTGAGAATCAGGAAGACCAATTAAGATCAATTGCAGTTATCTTAGGAAGCGATGAGATCTCTGCATGACGTTGTGAAAATGACCGAGGGTAGAAGGACAATTATGGAAGACAAAAGTAAATGAAATTGATTCACTTAGGAGATCATCTGGATATGTAAATGCCAAAGCCTCGGAGTTTTCTAGTGTATTTGAAGCTCTAAATATTGCTCCTCAAATTCAAGCACATTATAATTTGTTTAAAGTTAATTTTATAGTAATTTCATCGTTATCAAATCTGCATGGTAATTGTTAGACTTGTCTTTCCTGATTTGGCCAGCACTCTTCCTCTCGTCTTACACATTTTTTTTCCAGTCAAGAGTAACTATTTTAAAATGCAGATCTTTTCTACTATGCTTAGGTTGAAGTCAATTGGACTACCGAGATAAAATAATGTATTCAGAGCAAATAAGTCTATACAGTGAATGAAAAACCATGATACTGTTTTAGAATATTATTCTACAAAGCATCATTTCTTGGCTGAAGTGTTGCTTTGATTCTATGCTGGAGTGATGTCCTGATTCAGAAGTGGCTGCCTCACTGCATCCAAATACAGTGGGACAATCCTAAAGCACAGGGGCTCAGGTGCATGTCTCTATTCTCTTTAAATGCTGAAGACACAAGCACTTTTACTTCAAGATTTATGAAAGGTGGTGGATTACTGTCAAGATGAGAATGTCCTGATAAGAGAAGCTAGTAAAGCCATCATAAAAGGAAGGAACCAATTTAGAACTCTAGAGCCTAGGAAAGCTTGAAGAATACTTTTGGTCCAGCAGCTCCGAGGGATTATGACCATTGATTTCAGACAATATAGCCACTTGCTTTAAACTAAGGGATCTGAACATTTGTGGGAAGTGAAAAGGGATTATGCTGAAACTTATGGAGTTCAAAACAAGCAACAGAGACAGAAAATTGGGAGCAAATGGCCTAACCATGTTTAATGGCAGCATCAACTGGGAACAAGTCAAGGGACCTCTGTTGACAGCCAGGCACCGGAGGGGACTGGAGTCTGCACCTGTCATGTCCAACGCATGTCTGCATGACTTGCTGCATCTCACTGCATGCCTCATATACACAGTTTTATTTGGCTTTCTTCAAAACACTGTGAAGCATTCCAATTTGGGGGATGACAATAAGAATCCTTGTGTACAAACGGCACAACTCCATGGCCAGTGCTTGATCCCTTGATAAGGATTTTATTAAAAGAATACATTTTGTGTCATCACTTTAAATTATTTGTGATTTCTAGAGTCCATATTCAAATCATGCTTCCTAGAACTGGCCATCAGCTAATTATTTTTTTCTTATTTGAATATTCACAACTTCTTACTCTTCCTCTGATTTTCTCCTGGAGTTATGATCAAAACATGCAGAGTTCCAGCACCCCTCTTCCTTCCAGGAAAATTGAAATTGTAAAAGAAACTAATTTCAATGCTAGAAATTGTTTTGGGACAAATCTGTGTTGTGGTTTTGTAAACATAGCTTAGATTAAAACACCTGGCAATGAACAGACTGCTTCCACCATTTAATTTGACCTTACCTGTTTGAATCATACGCTGTAACTTGTAAATTGCATCCAGGCAGCTGTTAGAAATTAATATTTAACTTATGTTCTTGAGAGGTAAGAATTGCTAAAAGTCAAGTATCCTATGTCTTTATAACTGTTCCCCGGTTTATCATCACCGAAGATTCTATTTGACACAATTATTCTAGTTTTAATGGATGTTTGTAATGGAAAATTAGAAGGTTTGGAAGTCAGACAAACCTGTGTTCAAATCTTAACTCTGTATTTGGTTAGCTTCGAGACCTTGGACAAGTCAATAAACACCTCTGAGCCTCAGGTTCATCATCTGTGTAGTGAAATTCATTATACTTACCTTCAATGGTTAATATGAGTATAAAATGAGATAATTTATTTTCATATAAAATGCTCAAAATGGTAGTATTATTAATATGAAGATTGGGGAAAGATCTGAATAGGGTAAAAAAATTATCAGAGCAAAAGACATCTATAAATTGGTTTTGTTAACTATAATTCTCAACTATAAATTATAGTGTACCTTCTCAATTATGTAAGTCCTTAAAAGGCCCAGTAGTACAGTTATTTGGTGTTAAAACATTTAAGACCTTATGAAAATTCACGTTGGAGGACAGAAGTAAGAAATAAACTTGTGAAGTATATTCTGCATTTTCTATTCACTGAAATAAAATAATTGATAAATCACACTAAGTTAAAATATTATCAGTGATATTTTCCACATGTTAAATTAGTTATACTTTTGAGTTTTGTCTTTATCCTCTCATGTTGCCCACTCTCTCCATCCCTATCTCTGTAGTTTGTTTCACAGGTAACATTTCTCTTCGCCCAGGTCTCCCCGTGCTCCCTGGGGAATAGAGTAATGTCAATGCCTAAATGTTTATGAAACCAGCCAAACACCAACTAACCAACCAACCAAGTTTTCATGGTAATACCCTCAACTATGGTGAACAATTTTTTTTTTAGTTGGAGTCTCACTCTGTCGCCCAGACTGGAGTGCAGTGGCATGCTCATGGCCACCCAGCGTCGACCTGCTGGGCTCAGGCAATCCTTCCACCTCAGCCTTTCAAGTAGCTGGAACTATAAGGCGTGTGCTACCACGCTCAACTAATTTTTCGATTTACTGTAGAGATGAGGTCTCACCAAGTTGCCCAGGCTGTTCTCAAACCCATGGGCTCAGGCAATCTCCTACCTCAGCCAGGATTACAGGCTTGAGCCACCATGCCTGGCTGAACATATCTTTTTGAGTGTACTACCAAACACACAAGAGTATTGGACTCATGAGAACTGTATGTTGAAGTTGCTACAGAGAGGCTCTGATCCCTTCTCTGTAGTTTTAGAGTCTGTTCACAGTAAAACTGCTGTTTTTGTTTCTCAGATTTCATCACAGCAACCTACATTTGTTCACCATCTGCTTAACCTTCTCTTTTCATTATAAATATCCACCTCTTTTTCTAGTTATCTTCCACAAGAGTGACTTGCGAATTATATATACTGCATCTAAACTTCACTAGTTGTTCAAATGATAAGACAGTTTTAGACCTGTCTAAATGGAAGTAAGCCAGACAGTTCTGAGCTTGGTTCTCTTATCTATAATGACTCCCATTAATTACAACCCTATGCACACAAACATGTTTAAAAGTCCAAGTAGGGATGCATGAGAAAAATGCCAGTTTATCTGCTGAAAAACAAATTGGGTTGCTCTTGTCCTCTTAAAGGTAGGGCTGGCTAACAGGTCAGAGTTGGGTTCTAAGGGATAAAGTTAGAAGAAAGCAGGCCAGATAGAGTAGGGATCCAAGTCACAGACTCAGAGGGAAGAGCCAATGTAAGCACAATGCCTAGCTTGTAGTTGCATAACCCAGAGTTTAAATATAAAATAGCCACTAGTTGTGAGTGAGGACAAATAGGTTATAAGTGATTGTAGGGAACTGAGGTCTTGACTGAATGTCAGAGAATCCAATTGGCATCGTGAACTACCAGTTATAAGGGCAGCTAAAAGGGATTTATTAGCATTATCTTTCTCATGTTTCATGTTGAATTGTGTTGGTGACCCATAGGCCAGCCAAATAATGTAACACAGGGTTCCTCAATCCCTGGGCTGTGGACCTTTACTGGTCCGTGGACTGTTAGGAACTGGCCGCACAGCAGGAGTTGAGCGGTGGGCCGACAGAGCTCTGTTTGTTGTCAGCAGTGGCATTAGATTCTCATAGGAGCACGAACCCTATTGTAAACTGAGCATGCAAAGAGTCTAGGCTGAGCACTCCTTATGAGAATCTAATGCCTGATGATCGCCCTCCTCCCAACCCCATCTGTGGAAATACTATTTTCTACGGAACCAGTGATGAATGTCAAAAAGTTGGAGAACGTTTTTGTAATAGAATGCCTTATGGAACCTAGTGGTGAGATAGTGTATTGACTTCAACCTTCATCCGAGTATCTATGTTGGACTTCTTTTTATTGCCCTGTTAGCCAGGAATGCAGTGCTTTGCTGTGAAGTCTGATGCTATACAAATAAAATATTTTTGTACCTGGTTGACGCTTAGGGCAAATGGAGAAGAAATAATTCATAACACTTTAAAATAGGGTTCATGGATGATCTTAGATGTGCTAAAAAAAAAATAAGGTAATGTAAGTAGGAAAATGGGTAAATAACTATGATTTTAAAATGCAAGTGGGCATGTGGTGATAAGATTTATGTCTAAGTATATATTATCAGGCATAAATTCATAATGTTTACTTAATTTTCCATTTAAACTACTAATGAAGCACTCTATAAATGCAGGATATTAAAATTATCAAATTAGTGCAAATTCTGCACTGTGTGGAAGAAAATACCATAATTACTGAACAGTAGAAATATAATTGTTTATCGTCCTTATGCATCAGTGCAATTAAAACATCACATTTGTTAAGCTTTCTTTAAAATCTGTGGTTAGTGATTTTTAAAAATCCTTTTAAAACTTCAATTTCAGAGTTTGCTACACATTTTTTAAAAATGCCCTTAATAGTTTAAACGTTTTGGTATTCAAAGGCTCTGTAAAGTCATAGTCTATTGGTATATGACTCAGGATGCAAGACTAAACATGAATGGATTTGATTTTTACTTTGATTTTATTTCATTTTAGTATCTTTACTTGGTATAAATGCAATAACCAAAAGGGATAGCAAAAGAAAAGAGACCCATGTGTAAGAAAAAAAAAGAAAAAAGGTCACTATCAGTATATACAATTGAATAGTGGAAGCCTTAGAAGGTTGAAATCTTATTTGACTATTAAAATGTTGTCCCTGGCAACATTCCATTTGGTACTAAAGTTATAGAAATCTTAAATATGTATTTTCATATCAGTTGATAGTTTCTCCAGCTAATCCCTAGAAATATACATGCATGGTTCTCTAGATTTTTTTTTCTTCTCTCATTAAAACATTTTCCTCTTAATACCCACATAAAAATACTCAAGTATTATTTTTATAAGGAATACATATTGCTAATAAACACCTACTTTTAAAATCAACTTCTTTCTTCATTCTACGAGACAATGGCTTTCAGAATAAATAAAAAATATGGTGCCAGGTGGTAATATTTACTTGTCCCAGAGCTAAAAGTTGAATGTTCTAGACCGAGAAAATTTATAATGGCCTACTGTCAGGGATAGTTGCTACATAGGAATAACATGGTAAGTTTCTTTGGATAGTATGATCTGTGAGTTACGACAGTGAGTTTGATCTCTGCATTTTTAAGTGTCAGAGATGTTTATGATTCTAAGTAGCACCATGTATGGCTATAAAGGTAACAGAAACAGCAGGGGCATGGTTCCAACTGCTTAGTAAACAATTGTAGAAAGATGTTTATTAAAGCTGGCTCTCAAGTGACAGATAAATGCATAGTTCTATTATGCATACTAAATTCAGCATGCTGCAAGCTTAAAAGCAGATAGATCAAAACAAGAGAGATTTAAAAAAATCATAAAGACAAAATGCAACTATGCCAGTATGTGACAGGGAAATAATTTTGCCTTAAAAGTGATCTCGTCTCACCCCCTCAATAAATGTAACCACAATACATGGAACAAAATTAAAAGCTAGTTGGCAGTGTTCCATTTCTTAACTTGCCTGGCATCAAGCTTTAAAAACCCCATGTAAAAGGACTCTTCTTAAGCTATACAATTGAATCCCCTAAACAAAAAAATACACATAATTACTGATGTATAACTCTTATTTATTAATGTGCAATGTTTAGTTCTTGAAAAACAAAAACCAAAAATAGACACACAAAACATGACACTAAACAGATTCTTTCATGCATGGCTTTTTCTACTTGGCAAGGTTCCACTGTATGATTGTTAGAGGAGTCCCCTTGCTTAGGACTGGCATATGTTTTTCAATTTTCACTGTCCAGAGCCATATTTGCAGAAAGATGTACAAATATTGTAAATGGTGGGCTGTGCAGCTCTCACATGATTAAAACTTCAGTTCCTTGGTTGTTTCGGGCTTTGTGTAAATGTCAATAAATTTGAGAGTTCACCAAACTGCGCCTCTTAACCTTTGTTCCCAAAGGTGAAGGGCAGGATTTTTAATCAAGTAGCAATTTATCTTTAATTAGGAAAACATAATTAGGTATTATCCCCTAATTGCAGTTACTGGTGGGAGAAAGTCACATTTCATGAGTAGTGACCCATGTTGGGTTATAGTTCTCCTATTACTGAGTTTTGCATCTGTATTTGTATTTGGCAGGCAGCCAATAAAAATTAAAGGTAATCACCATGTTTCTCTGCAGTCCAGCTGTCAAAGTCATCAACTCTGCTGCTGAATAAGAGATACTTCCTGAGTCATATCTTAGCTATATCTGTTTCCTGTTCAGACATCAAGTGTAGATCAAAATAATTGTATACAAAAACCCCATGTGAAATAGGTTAGAGAACTGTTCCACACTTCATTTCTGGTACAGTTAAAAACAGTTTAATGTCTCAAGGCACCACTATGGTTGAACATCAGATACACGGGTAATCAGCTAATCTTCTACTATGCTGTAAAGTCAGTAAATAGCTTGTGCAATTGTGAAAAGCAATCTCTAGAGGACTGTTAAATACACAGTAGGCACGTGTATTATAATACAAATAGAAAACAATGAGTTCTAGAAAAAGCATGTTGAGCACCGTTGTGGCATTGTTTGTATTTCTTTACCTAACACTACGTAAACCTTACAATTACAAAAGGAAAGACTAACTTTTTAAAGTTACACTCAAGGTTGCTTTTTGTGCTATCTCCAATAAGTGAGTCTAGTTCGTAGGTGTACTTTTAGAAGTTGTTGGGTCTTGATCAGCTTCTGTTGCACTGGCAGATTCATTCAAGTGCGAGCTCAAGTTCTCCGAGGTTAAGTGGGAAGACTTATAGACAATCTCATTGAAGTCGGACCTGATGCAAACCAAAGGAGGGTCATTCAAAGGGTCTTCCACTGAGGCTTGGGTATTTTCTCTAGTGATTCCCATGTCTTTGCTATGTTCTGATGGGGATTTTCTTTTCATGCGAGTATAAGTTTTGTCTTGATTTTCCATGCCTTGCTCATTTTTCAAAAACCGTCCAAAGAACCAAATGAAGAATCCAAACCACACAAAGGCTATCAGGCTTGGAACAAAGGCCAGACACTTGACATCAAGGCTAGCCCCTATGAACCTGCTGTGTAAGAACATGTCTCCCTCAACGTATGTTTTATTAGTCCGAGGGTTAGTATGATTAGACCTCCATTCCCAGGATAGCTTGGTTCTGTTCAAATCCTTTAAACTTTCCGAGTCTTTCACTGTATATATCTTCTGCCCTGGGCCAATATACTGCCCATATTCATGAGGTTTATAAAATATTTGGTTCTTCCACATATTAAGATCCAATATCAAGACGAGAAAGATAATTCCATAGTTAAACCATTTGCCTGTATTAAAAGAGAAATACTGCATTAATCAAAAGGACATAAAATTGCAATAAGGTTTTCTCCAGTAAAATAAAGATAATGGTATAATAGTATAAATTGTTAATGTTTTCCTGTTCACAATTAATTTTTTGAGAGTGCTATGCTGCCATTAAGTGAATTGGCAAAGGGAATTTGCTAAATAGATTCTAGTCTTATGAAAACACAACTATACATCCCCAAACCAATAATTTATGGTTGTTAGACTAGCAAGATTAAGTCTCCTTGTTTTACAGGCACTACAGATATACTCAAATTTGGTTCTATGTAGGTTATTCTCCAGAACATTTCAATTAAGGTTAAAAAACAAAGTCTAATGAAATTCTTAGAAAAGTTCAATGTATAACTGAACATCTCTTACAGTTTCATAATTATGTCTGAGCAAGAAATAAATTATTTTGCAATGCAAGCACAGCAGTGTATCAACTGAATTCATATTGCTGTTTGTAGGTGACTTGTTGATTAAACCATTAGCTGATGTGATTCAGATCAATAATCCTTGAGCATTCATTTCAAGACTTTAAAAATAATCGCATCAAATTCTCATTGAACAGAATGCATTTATGAGACATATGAATATAACCAAAACTAATGAACTGTTTTAAAAAACATGATTTGGTGAGATTGCAGCTACTATGATTACTTTGTAGTATGTATGTATGTATGTATTATTATTTTTGGAAGTCAAGGTTCCACTCTGTTGCCCAGGCTGAGTGAAGTGGCATAGTCATGGCTCATTACAGCCTCAAACTCCTGGGTTCAAGTGATCCTCCCACCACAGTTCACCAGAGCTGTGAGCCATTGCGCCTGGCCATGATCATTTCTTTATTTTCATGAGAAAGTACAACTTGCTTTTAAGATAATCCGCCTAAACTATATGAAGGGAAATTATAACTCTGCCTGTCCTAGCGTTGTTAAACTATACAGAATTTACGTTTATAATGGAAACTCTTGCCTGAATGTTTGTTTGTTTGTTTGTTTGTTTTTGCATACTCAAACTAGAAAATAACTTGGAACATTGGAACATTGAGAACATTGTTTCCAGATGTGCTAAAACATTTATTATATCTGGCACTGATGAGTTCTAACCACTCCTGAGATCTTCATACTAAAGATCAGTCATAATAGACTCTGTGTGGCATACATTAGTAGATGCTGAAGACACATAATTGTGCCTTCCAGAACTGAATTCATCATCTTGTTTGAGAAACAGAACAGAGGTATCAACAGATAATAAGGAGTCACTTTTGAGAGGTGCCAGATGAGTGATACAAATCATAAGTGCTGTAGATGTTGAGCAAATGGAATAAAAATGGAGGGATAATTTTTGCAGAAACAATTTTGGAGAAAGGAGCAACTCATGCAGTACTCGAAAAAAAAAAAGCAGGACAAAATAGTTTGGAAAATTTTGTGTTTCTTTTAGTTTATGCTTTAATTATGTGACAGATGGAATAGCATACAGGAAAAGATCAGATGATGTGGAAGAGAGGGGCTGAAGGGAAAGAGAAGGAAAAGAATGAAGACTAGTATAGAAAAAGCAAGACAGTAGAGGGATAGATAAGATACAGAAGAAATGAAAAGTTCAGATATTCTCATCTGTTGTCAAGAAGACACCGATTTTCAGTTTCCATGACAGAAAGCCAGTTGAAAGAGGGGCTTTGGGATCTTCCCTGTTGTAGGAGCTTCATACTTATTGTCTTGCTGTGAACAACATGTATCACAAAGTCAGACAAGATGGTGGGGAAAGAAGTCCTTTACCTTGCATGACAGACTGCCACTTCTTGACTCCCAAAAGGTACCATGGAGAAATGTGTACCCCTCCCTAGGTCTTATTTTAAAAAAAACAAACTCATAAATAGGGCAATCCCTCAAAAAGGGTTCCTGTTTCTAGGGTAACAGGATATCAGAAATTGAAGATAGCAACATTACAGAAGCAGAAAGGAGAAAGAAGAATACTCAACAGAGCTTAGAAAGGTGCTCTTTTGGTCACAAGAACATGCTCGGTGAATGTTAATAGACAAAAAAAAAAAAAAAAAAAGAAAGAAAAAAGAAAGAAAAAAGAAAAAAAAGAAAGAAAAAGAAAAACAAACAGGAAAATCACAAAATATCAGTGAAAGTGAATGGACACTGACAAAACTAAGAAAGGACACTGAGGGCAGGATAATATATTTTACATTCTTTGAAATTATTTTTCTATCAGCTGAACAGTTCTGGGTAAGTTGGACCACTACACTATCATGCCCAAGAATCATTTTATGCTATTTTTCGGGTAGCCTGAAGTCTGAATATTTAGTTGGGGTGGAGGAGGAGCAAATTAAAACTGTGTTGCCAAATATCAGTTAATGGATGCCATCCCCTTGCCCTAATACATCCCTGCCAATCTGTGAAAGACCATAGTGAAGCTGCTTGCTTGACATGGGCAGATGAGATCTCATCCCAACATTAAACATAAATCATATGACCTTGGGTAACCTCTTTAACCTCTCTAGATCACAATTGTTTATTTTCAAATTGAGAAAACTGGACTAGATACCATCTAGTCCCATAATTCTGCTCCCTTTCCCCAAATTTTTCTACTAATTAGCTGTGTAGAATCCAACTTTTTACTCTGTGAAATGGAGAATAGTACCAGGGTAACTACCTCAAAGGCTTAACTGTGAGGATAAAATGAGAGATTATATTTGAAAGTTCTCTGAAATATATTAAGCTTACCAAAAATGTAGGGTGGTATTATTTTTCCCATTTCTTTTCTCTAAGTTTTCAATCCAGATAATATAGTATCTTGGTGATGGAATAGAGGGAGAGAAGGGAATAGAGGGAGAGAGAAGGGCGTGTAAGGTTTGTAACAAAGACATCTACAGGTGATCATATTTTTCTGTTTGGATAAAACAATAGGAATTACTGAGTACTGACATCAATAGGAAGATACCATGGGACCAGTTGCCCAAATATTATTTCATATATATATTTATATGAAAATAACCTTTGACTCAGCATATTTAACATGTTAAAAATGCTTAGCAATAGGTAGTTGTCTACAGCTTGTAGTAGAATGGACCTTGAGAAAAAGTCTTTTGTATGCATGGCTGTTGAGGTTAAAGAACAGGGTATAGTGTCTCTACCTCTCCCACAGTACAGAGGCCATGCAGGAATGGGGGCAAGCAGAGGGGAGAGAAATACAGTAAGGCAGGCTGCCTATGGACATCACATTTCCTTTTTCCTTCCCTCCTGTGGATGTAGCAGTGTCCTTCCCCTACTCAGCCAAAATTTGAAGCTGCTGAAAAGTTAGAAAAAAATGGTCCTTTTTATTTCTTTTGTTTGTTTTTGGCCACCTGACATGATCTCCAGTTCATTATCTGTTTGTACAGAGAAAGGATGTTCACCTTTCTTATCATCCATTCTTTCATTTTCACACACAGTGTGTTGTTACCTTGGTAATGCATTCTCCTTTGTAAAAAAATTTCCTTTTGCCCTATGAGATGTGATAAACTGAAAGGCAAAGTCAGATAGGGCAACTCAACCTATGTGTTCTTGTCTATAAAGTGAGAGAGTTGAGCTAGATAATCTTTAAGATTTCTTCCCAGCTCTAAAAGTCTCTTTGATGAGTCTGTGAAATAAACATGGCCTAAACCTCAAAGTTTTATGATGGGACAGGAAATCTCAAAATTAGAGCAAAGAAGATAGAATATATAATTTTCAGAAGAAGAAAGGTTTCCTTTAAAAAATTGTATATTCTGAGAAACACTGTTTACCATAAAAAATAAATTTGAGTCCCTGAAATGACCCACACAGAAAGGATATAAGACAAAAAAGAACAGAATAGAAAGTGTTTCTATAGCCATTTTCCCAAATGTGTTGTTATGGATGTACAATCAACAGTAACAAGAGGTTTGGTATTTCAGCATTAATCACATGAGAGCTTTTGCATTATTTCCCGTTGTTTCAACTGCATAGCATAATGTAAATCAGCAAGGAGGTAGGGTAAGAATCCATACATTATTTCTATTAATCTCCTTGTTGAAATACCTCAGTATCTCTTTTAATGAGAAATCCCTGCATGGTGTTGGTGGGATTACCTCTTTTTTGTTTTTGTGTTTTTAATGAATCTTAGTGATTGTCAAAAATGATATTATAATGGAAATTTTATCTGTTTACCTTGTGGGAATTTACAGAATCCAGGGATAGTTAATTTTAAAAGGATTCTTCATTAAACATCACCCTCACTTAACATAGAAAATGACAACAGTTTGGGAGAAAATGTTATTTTTTCAACTAGGGAAATAGACTAAAAAGTGCTAATATTTCCACCATATAATAACCTCTCATGATTCGAAAATGAAATTAGATATTTAATCTTTTACTCAGCAGAGTTGCTAGTTAGCATTGTGGTTAAGATGTGCTCTGGGCACCTCTATACCAAGTGGGTATCAGTACTTGGCCAGACTTTGGCATCCAGCACTGGTGCATGAAACACTCATGGTTCCACAAAGTCATTAAGTATTCATCATGGGAGAGGATGAGACCACAGCCTTGAAGAAGACGAGCTTTGGATAAATAAAATAGGTATGCAATTTGCTGTATCAGTCTTCTTGGCCATATTCAAAGTTCTCTCTTTCCAGACATGAGCAGTGAAAACAGGGCTCACTCGGTTAGCATCTCTTTATGTCCCTCCTTAGATAATTTAGGGATATCTAGAAACCACATTGAGTGTTTGGGTCATGAGGAGACCACTGAGTGACTTGAAGATATTTACTTACTAATTCATGAATTAGAGATAATTGTTTGAGTAAGAAAAATACCTTCTTAAGACTTAAATTAATACGGCTTCTCAAAGTGCCTCCCTTGTCATTGTTACTTCCTAAATGGGAGACTGTTCCTTTAGGAAATAACCCAATATGACAAGTACAGGTAGAAACCTTGTGATTATAAAAATAAAAAGAAAAGGACATTCAGTTGTACTGAATTAGATGACCATTAGACTCTGATTTTCCTGAGATTGGCAACTATGTCATGTTCACTTCTGTGTTTTCTAGATCCTAGCTTAGTTTTTGGCACATTAACTCAGAAAAATGTCTCTTAACCAACTTGTAAACCCTGAGATGTGCCCAGAAAAATACAAAGATAGAAGTGTCAGTGTTTCAAATCAAGTACCTGTGTCACAGTTATCTAATGGATTCCAGGTTATCACTAAAATTGAATATAATCTGAAAAACTGGAAAAAGTAAAATATTCATCTCTCAAAGATTATGATTAATGATATATTTCAAGTCCTTCCTCTGATTGCAAAGACAATTCCTGAAGGGCAAGGGAGTTTTATTACAAAAATGCTCCCATATGCATAAATGTGGTAGGGCAGTGTGGGTAGGGCAGACTAGCTCAGGGCCAACAAGGACAGGCAGGACATAGGGCAAAACAACCATGGCCCTAAAGAAGATGAACTTCAGACAAATAAAAGGAATTGCTTTTTTATTTAGAAGTAAACATAGTTAACTCTTAGAGCTGTACAAATGCACTGAAAATGGAAATTGCTTCAGGAGAGGTTTTAAAAATTTTACAACTGAGAGAATAGCAAGAGGTCTTTGTATACTTTGAATAAATTCATGATCTTTGGGGACTGTCATTGTATATAGGATGCATCATGTTTACCTATAACAAGTCCCTTGCTAATTTTGTCAGACAGAATATTCTGCTGGAGGGACCCTAGCCTTCCCCTCCCCAGCCTTTCTCATGGCCTGACTCATACAGGAGAGCTCTTTTAAAAAAATAATTTCCAGGAACTCATTTGCCAGAAATCATGCTCCTATGAAAATAGAACAAAGGGTTTTTATTCATTATTTTCCACATTCCTTGCCATTGTAAGACACCTGTGCCCTCACGCCACCAGGAAACTGAAATAGAAAACAGACACTACACTGGCTTGTTTACTTCTGCATTTTCCATTTTTGCCGACAGGGTTCCCGTGGGCATCATCGTGCCAGCAGTGTGAATTCTCTTCTCAAGGCTGCACAGCCCTTCCTTCTGGCCTTTCGCCCAACCCCCTCCTCATTTACTCAGATGATGGCCACCAATGGGACACTTCCTTTGTCTGGCTGGGATGACAGATGGCAGAGCTTCCACTGGGATTGGCATTAATAGGACTCAGAGGAGCTTCCGAGACCAAATTGAGAGGCCATTCCTCTCTCGCCTCCAGAGACTTAGCACATCACATTTTGAATCCATCTATGCACTCACCTTATAGATAAAGGGGAAGAGGGCGGAGGAAATCATTATACAGTCGCTTTTAGCATTTGCATTCAGAAGAACAATGGATTTGGGCTAAAAGTACCAAAGTGACTTAATCATTCACCATTTATCCCCTTTCTTACCGAAGTCAAAATTCCAAGAAAAAATATATTTCAAAAACACCCTTGGATAGAGATGATTTATTTTTATAAGCTGTAGCCCAGCTTATAAAATGAAAGCTCATACATACTGCAGCAAACCATCTGTCAAGGGGGATCCAGATGAGCTAAACAGATGCAACAATTCAAGTTATTTCTGACATGCATAAATAAAACTAGCTTGGAATCAGGATTAAAAAATACTCAAATCCTAAATGCTTTTAAAATGTCAATGGGAACGCATCAGTGCCAGATAACTCTCTACACAGAGAGTACTTCATTGGGAGAAAAGATTTTTGCATTCTTAGCTTTAGCTTTCTTCCTTTTTGAAGACTTGGAACAGTAGATAACAGTGGAGAACTCAGGATAGTGGATAATGGCAAGAGAGCGCTCTCTCAGGCTACCCAATATTTTTGAATTAAATAGGAAACACAAACTCTGCTCAGATGAAAGGAAAAACTTTGAGTAAAAAAAGTAGCAAAAGCATATTGAATGCTTACTTCATGGCAGGCAGTGCTGTAAGTGCCTTTCACATATAAATTATTTTAATTCTCACAACAAGCCTTAAGTACTATTACTATGTCCTTTTAAAAAATGAGAAATTGAGTCTCTGCCAGGTGAAGAAACTTGATACGGGCCACACCATCAGTAAACAGCAGAGCTAGAGCCCATGCACCAAACCTTTATGCTCCATTGCTTCAGCGTGCACTAAATGTCTTGTTCTAGATCACAGGAACATGGTAGTTGCAGACCAAAGTGGAGCGATGCCTAACTCCTTAGCTTAGTCCTTGCCCAAACTCTTCTGAGTCAGAACAAACAAGGCTGATAAAGCAACAGAGGGAGCCGTCTGAGGGTCTGCAGGGTCCCTTCCTCTCCCTGGTTCCAGCTACCTCCATTGACATCTAGACCAGCACTTTTGTGGTCATAGTCTATTTTGGGATTTTCTCTGTTAGCCCAGCTCTGAACTTTCCAGTTTCTGTTACGACTCTACCATGAACCTTTCTCAAAAGTCACTCTGATTCTACTGAATTTGCATTCTGCACCTTGGCTTTGGATTTTTTTTTTTTTTTTTTTTTGAGTTGGAGTCTCACTCAGTCGCCCAGACTGGAGTGCAGTGGCCGCTCCCGGCCACCGCAGCCTCGACCTGCTGGGCTCCGGCGATCCTTCCGCCTCAGCCTTCCAAGTAGCTGGAACTA
>CAUYQG010072612.1:0-17048 GCA_963574415.1 Tarsius wallacei | reverse complement strand
TGCCTGTAGTTCCAGCTACTTGGAAGGCTGAGGCGGAAGGATCGCTGGAGCCCAGCAGGTCGAGGCTGCGGTGGCCGGGAGCGGCCACTGCACTCCAGTCTGGGCGACAGAGTGAGACTCCAACTCAAAAAAAAATAAAATAAAATAAATAAAAATAAAAAACAAAATAGGCAGTAGGCGAAATTTGTTTCATAGGCAGTGGTTTGCTGGTCCCAGCTCTGAAATCACAAGTGTAGAGAAACAGAAATTTCTTTTTTTTTTCTTTTTTTTTTGAGTCGGAGTCTCACTCTGTCACCTAGGCTGGAGTGCAGTTGCATGCTTACGGCTACTGCAGCCTTGACCTTCTGGGCTCAAGCAATCCTTCGCCCTCACCCTTCCAAATGGCTGGAACCACAGGCACGTACCACCACGCCCAGCCAATTTTTTGATTTATTGTAGGGATGAGGTCTTGCCAAGTTACCCAGATTGGTCTCAAGCCCCTGGGCTCAGGCAATCCTCTCTCCTCCACCTCCCAAAGTGCTGGGATTACAGACTTGAGCCACTGTGCCTGGCCCAGAAATTTCTTTACGTGTATTATTTCCGTAATGATGTAGAAGCTACCCTGCTGCAATTGTTTTTAAATTATAAGCTATTTTTTCTTTTTAGCAGTTTGAGTCACATAAAAACTAGTGGAAGGTACGGTTTTCATATATGCCCTTTTCCCCTACCCCATTCTCCCCCCATTGTGAACTTTAACATAACAATTAGAGTAGTGTATTTGTTTTAAAGGATGAGCCAATGTTGATACATTACTGACTAATACTGATACTCTACATTGGGTTTCACTCTTTGTATTATATATTCTGTGAGTTTTAACAACTGTGTAATGACATGTATTCACTACCATTTTAAAATTTTTTATTTTTATTTTTGCAGAGATGGGGACTCTTGCTATGTTGACCAGGCTGGTCTTGAATTCCCGGCCTCAAGAGATCCTTCCACCTCAGCCTCCCAAAGTGCTGGAATTACAGGTGTGAGCCACTGTGCCCAGCCATATCTACTATCATTGCCAATGTTCAACTCAGACTAGCTGTGAACAAAAGTATGCAACAGAATAAAGCGCTACAATTCTGCCAGCAACACCCACGTACAAGATGGCCCTAAGGATCATTTTAGTCTCTGCTACTTCAATAATTTCTATTTTGCTTTTTTTTTTTTTTCATAGTTTTGAAGTGTTTTACAAACATCACTCTAACTCACTCAAAATAATGAAATTGCTGGAGGACCTATTGGGAAGAGCCATGCCACTGCAATAAAAATGAAGTAATAGAAAACATTTTAAAGTAGAAAGAAGATACAAATATTGCACATGGCATAAGAGTGCTCAGGAGGAAGAGGTCTGGAGGTCAAAGAAGGAATGAACATGGGAGCTCTCTCGTTCACTGCTGGTCATTACTCCTTATCTGGGGAAGCCAAAGTTTTGTGTACCCTATGGCCCAGTAATTCCAATCCCACAGGAACTTGCTCATACCTAAGAAGGTTCAAGAAGTTTCAAAATGGCACTGTTCAAAGAGCTACACAGAAACAACCCAAATGTGCATCAGTGGTGGAATGAATACATTGTAATGTAGCTGGTGATATACGCCTGTAGTCCCAACTACTCAGGGAACTCAGGCAGGAGAATCACTTGAGCCCAGGAGTTTGAGGCTACAGTGAGCTGTGATCATACCACTACACTCTAGCCTGGGTAGCAGAGCAAGATCCTATCTCTAAAAAAAAAAAAGTAATGAGAATGAACAAACCACAGTCACATACCTCAATATGGATGCTTCTTACAAACAATGGGAAGCTAAAGAAGCAAGAAGTGTGTATGTATGATTCTGTTTTTATGCAGATTTCCAAAACAGACAAAAATAAAAGAAAAATAAGCACGTACTCACCACTGATCACCTGAAGAGGTGATCAGGAAGGAATGAAGTGGGTAGTATTACAATGTACAATATACCTGTTACCACAATGCCCGCTGTTTCAAAAATTTTTTTTGAGTCAGGGTTTCACTCTGTTGTAATAACCTGGAATGCAGTGGCACAATCACGACTCTCTGGAGCCTCAAACTCCTGGACTCAAGCAATCTTCCAGCCTCAGCCTCCCGAATTGCTGGGACTGCAGGTGTGCCACCAAACACAGCTAATTTTTTAAAATTTTTTTGTAGAGGTGAGGTCTGACTATGTTGCCCAGGCTGGTGTCAAACTCCTAGGCTCAAGCAGTCCTCCTGCCTTGGCCTCCCAAAGTGCTGGGATTACAGGTTTAAGCCACCACACCAAGCTCAAAAGTTTTTAAAGGGAGAAAAAAGAATGAATCATATGTATGAGGAAAAGTGCACAAGAAGTGAATAGAAAAAGTTAAAAATGAGGCTGGTTGTGGTGGCTCATGCCTGTAATCCCAGCACTTTGGGAGGCCAAGGTAGGAGGATTGCTTGAGCCTAGAAGTCCGAGACCAGCCAGGGCAACATAGCGAGACCTTGTCTACAAAAAAATAAAAAAAATTAGCCAGGCATGGTGGCATATGACTACAGCTGTGATTGTGCCACTGCAGTCAATCCTGAGCAACAAAATGAGACTCAGACTCAAAAAACAAAAAAGAAAAAAGAAAAACAAAAAGTTAATGATGAGCCAGGGACTGGCTTACACCAGTAGTCCCAGCTGCTCTGGAGACTAAGGTAGGAGGATTACTTGAGCCCAGGACAACATAGCAAAGCCTCATCTCTTTTTTTTTTTGAGTCAGAGTCTTACTCTGTTGCCCAGACTGGAGTACAGTGGCACGCTTCCAGCCACCGCAGCCTCCACCTGCTGGGCTCCAGCGATCCTTCCGCCTCGGCCTTCCAAGTAGCTGGAACTACAGGTGCGCGCTACCACGCCCGGCTAATTTTTGATTTATTGTAGAGACGAGGTCTCGCCACGTTGCCCGGGCTCGTCTCGAACCCTCGGGCTCAGGCAATCCACTCGCCTCGGCCTCCCAAATTGCTGGGATTACAGGCCGAGCCACCGAACCCGGCCGGCAATTTCTATTCTCACCAGTGCAGGCATGTGGGTGTACGACCCCTTCTCTGGACACATCACTCAGTGGTCTATTACACACCTTGGATTTTCAAGCATCTGTGCCTTTGCGTGGAAGGTCCTTGCACCCCAACTCTAAGGCTTCAGTTCCTTCCATCAGCGTCTTGTGACCACCCTGCAGCATTCTGGCTATACACCCTTAACCCGAATCACATCGCAAGTACTATCCTCTGTCCGTGCTGTGGTGAGCTCCTTGGAGCCCGCGGCCCACGTCCATCAGGAGGTCAGCACGTGTTTACCCTGGGCTAAACTATCTAATATTACGGCCACAGAAGTGAAGCTGAGGTAGAAGCCCAGACTAGCCCAGTAACTGGATGCTGGCGCAAAAGACGCGAGCCACCATCCCAGCGAGTAAACGCTACCGGGGAAAATTCACCGCCGCTGCCTCCATTCACTCTCTGGGGTTCAAATGTCAACTCTCGCGAGATTTGGCACGAGCGCCAGCCCTTCTGCCCCGAAGAAATTGCCGGTTGGTTTCTTCTAGATTCGCGCGGCCACACAGTTCTTCAGCAGGAGCCTTTCCGGTGCTGTGCCCCGGAAGCGGAAGTGTGATCTCCCGTCTGTTAGAAACCGAGTGTTACTCGGTGGTCGCGGCATCTAGGGAAGTCGTTTTCACTCTTGTTAGCTCTAGAGCGCTTCCCCCGGCGGGTGGGAGCGCAGGAACGAAGGTGCACGATGAGCACCATGTTCGCGGACACCCTGCTCATCGTTTTTATTTCCGTGTGCACGGCTCTGCTCGCCGAGGGTGAGACCGGCTATTTCTCAGGCGTTTGCTCTGTTCCCGAGAGGGAGGGCCCCGGGGTCCCCCGCTCCACCAGGGAAAGATCGCAAGCCACACTTAGCTGCGGGCTCGTCTGGTCTCCTCCTGGAAGTCCCTGGGCAGCCCGCGAACAGGAGCAGGAGGGGAGGTGTGGATGGGTTGCCGGATTTGCTGTGGTCTAAGGTAGATTTCACTTGCGTATTTGTGGAGGTAGCTTCACATCTTATTACAGTTATTTTGGCTGAAGAATCAGTTGTGTTGACATTTGGAAAAAAGTTAACTACTGGTAAGTAGAAAGCAAAAAGTTGGGAATCCTCCAACACTAACCAGCAGTAGTAGTTTGTTGTGATTGTTCCGAGCATTCTCTGTTAGCATGTTGCTTTTAATGTTCTAGGCATAACCTGGGTCCTGGTTTACAGGACAGACAAGTACAAGAGACTGAAGGCGGAAGTGGAAAAACAAAGTAAAAAATGTGAGTATGGCAACACATTTGAAATAATTTCAACATGTCAAGCTCATTGAGTCCATGTTCACAGTCAATATTTTAGGAGCAACACATACGAAAGCTGTATAGGAATACAAAGGTGAATTTGACTTGGATTGTAGAAATAGATTTTTATGCAGAATGTGTAATACTAACTAGAGGGGAGTGAGGGACATAGCAGGTACGTTATGTGCTGTGGTGTTTCCAAAAAAGAGGTTCCATTCAGTTGTGAGGGACCATGGAAGCTTTCAGGATGCAGATGGCCTTGAAGTCCCTTGTGGATAGTTAGAATTGGAACAGAGAATTAGGTGGGGAAAGAATTCCAGGTAAAGGAAATAGCATATGAGCAAAAATATGGAAATTTTAACACACAAGGCATGTTTGGAGAATGGCAGGTCACTATGACTGGTGGCAAGGTAAGTGTCAGGAACAAGACAAGGTTCAGTTGGGTGAGAAAGTTGAAGTGTTTGAGGAAAAGACTAAAAACAAATAGAGTTTGTTGTCTTTGAAATAAAGCAGTAATTCCACAAAACTCAGCTGAGGGTGCAATGTAAATGGTTCATTATAAGCCCCATTTAGCTTTCAATGTCCTTTTTTTCCTTGTAATGATTAAATGTAACTGTTGCTTCCTAGAAATTCTGCACATTTTTGTATTCTATTACTTTTTCTTATGTCTTCATAAGAGTTTAAGGGTTTGTTGTTGTTTTTTTTTGGTATGCTTTTTTTTTTCACTTTATTTTTCTTATATAAAAATCCTGTGTTGTCTGGGCATGGTAGCTCAAGCTGTAATACCAGCACTTTGAGAGGCCAAGACGAGAGGATTGCCTGAGCTCAGGGGTTTGAGAGCAGCCTGGGCAACTTGATGAGACCTCGTCTTTACAATAAATTAAAAAATAAGCTGGTTGTGGTAGCGTGCACATGTAGTTCTAGCTACTTGGAAGGCTGAGATGGAAGATCACCTGAGTCCAGCAGGTCAAGGCTGCGGTGGCTGTGAGCGTGCCACTGAACTCCAGCCTGGGCAACAGAGTGAGACTCTGACTCAAAAAAAAAAAAAAAAAAATCATATGTTGTTGCCACAGCTGGATCCTGGGTCCTCTGCACAGAGACTCTGGTGTAGGTCTTGACAAAATGATGGGTGAATTCCTGATAGGGAGACTTGGTGAATGTAGTCTCTTTCTAGAGGTCAGGGTTCAAGTAGCTATAGGTCTCAGAGATCGCATCAAAGGTGCTCAGAGTGGCAGCACAGCCCCTGGCTGACATGTAGCAGTAGTCAGTGCCAGCCATCATCAGCCTCTTCCTGGGCACAGGGATGATATGGGGCTTGCCGATCTTGTTTCCCTAGCAGCCTCTGCACAGGGACAGTGGAGAGCTTGGCTAGGATAATAGCCCCTCGGATGGCAGTGGCTACTTCCTTGGAGCAATTAACACCCAGACAGACATGGCCATTATAGTCCCTGATGGCAACAAATGCCTTGAACCTGGTCTTCTGGCCAGTGCAGGTCTGCTTTTGTACCAGCACAATCTTCAAAATCTCATCCTTCAGAGATGCCCCAAGGAAGAAGTCAATGATCTCATACTCTTTGATAGGCAGGGAGAAGAGGTAGATTTCCTCCAGCAACTTGATCTTCATGTCCTTGACCAGGCAGCCCAGCTTGGTAACAGGCATCCACTCCTTGTCCTCAGTCTTGCCTCCATGAGCTCTACAGCCTTGGCCCTGGCCCCATCATGGCTGCAACCTTGGTCCCGGAGGCCACTACTGAAACCTTCACAGAAGCCTCCAGGGCCTCCCATTCCGGGGCCTCCGGGTCCTCCCGCTGCATGCACATCATCTGCCATTTGGTGTTTTTTCAGAGAAGTGGTTATTTCTTTTTTCTTCTTCTTCTTCTTTTTTTTTTTTTGAGTCAGAGTCTCACTCTGTCACCCAGACTGGAGTGCAGTGGCATGCTCCTGGCCACCGCAGCCTCGACCTGCTGGGCTCTGGCGATCCTTCCACCTCAGCCTTCCAAGTAGCTGGAACAACAGGCATGCGCTACCATGCCCGGCTAATTTTTAAATTTATTGTAGGGATGAGGTCTCGCCAAGTTGCCCAGGCGGGTCTCGAACCCGCGGGCTCAGGCAGTCCGCTCACCTCAGCCTCCCAAAGTGTGAGATTACAGGCTGAGCCACTGAGCCCAGCTATTTTTTTCTTCTTAAATTAACTCATTTGATTCCCACAGCGACCATTGGTAGTTGAGTTGTATATACATTATAGGAAAGGAGTTTGAGACTTAGAAAGGTAATGACAACTTAAGCCATAGAACAAAGAATTAGAGCCAAACTCTGGCTTTTTGAATTAGTTTGCCACTCCTTCCCAAACGCAACATTAATAATGTGCCTCAAGGCTAGGCACGGTGGCTCAAGCCTATAATCCCAGCACTTTGGGAGGCCAAGGTGAGAGGATTGCCTGAGCCCACGGGCTCGAGATCATCCTGGGCAACTTGGTGAGACCGCATCTCTACAATAAATCAAAAATTAGTTGGGCGTGGTGGTGTGTGACTGTAGTTCCAGCTACTTGCAAGGCTAAGAAAGAAGGATCACCTGAGCCCAGCAGGTTGAGGCTGCAGTAGCTGTGAGCGTGCCACTGTACTCCAGCCTGGGTGACAGAGTGAGACTCCAACTAAAAAAATAGTAATAATGTACCTCAACATATTTAAAATCAAACTCTTTACCTTCACAAACGTAATCTTTTTCTAGGATTTCCCTTTCTTACCACCATGTCTCTAGTAGTTTAAGCCAGAAACCTTGATACTTTTTTTTTTTTTTTTGAGTTGGAGTCTCACTCTGTCACCCAGCCTGGAGTGCAGTGGCCGCTCCTGGCCACTGCAACCTAGACCTGCTGGGCTCCGGCGATCCTTCCGCCTCAGCCTTCCAAGTAGCTGGAACTACAGGCACACGCTACCACGCCCAGCTAATTTTTTGATTTATTGTAGAGATGAGGTCTCACCAAGTTGCCCAGGTGGGTCTCGAACCCGTGGGCTCAGGCAATCCACCCACTTCAGCCTCCCAAAGCGTGGAATTACAGGCTGAGCCACCGAGCCCGGCTGATACATTTTATTTATTTGACTTCCAGGACACTGTCTCTTGGTTTTGCTCTCATCTTACTGGTCATTCTTTTGCAGTTATCTTTTTGGTTTCATTGCTTGATCTTCTGTTGTTAAGAATGACACAAAATTTAGTTTTTTTTTTATTACACTCTCTTGGTGAATTTATTTTTGTGCTGTATTTGCCAGTGATTCCCAGATTTATGTCTCTAGCCCTCTCTCTTGAATTCAAGATTCATCTATCCAGCTATCAGTTTGTCATCTCTGCTTGAATGTTATCTAAACATCTCAATCCCAAAATGTCCAAATTCCACACTTCTAATCCTGCTTTATTTGTAGCTTTCTTTATTTCGGTCAGTGGCAGTTCTGGCCATCTCCAGTTGCTCAGGCCATAATCCTTGTGTAGTTGTCTTTGACACTTCTCACGACCTACATCCAGTCTCTGAACAAATGCAGTTGGGCTGCTCTCAAATATATCTAGGATCTGACCACTGTTAACTGCTGTGGTCCAAGCACCATGATTTTTTTATGTGGATTATTGCAATAGCGTCCAATAGATGTTCCTGTCTTCCTGTAGTCTGTTCTCAAGATAACAGCCAGAATAATAATTTTAAAAGCCTAGCAGATCATGTTCCTCCTTTACTCATAATTCTGTGATAGTGTCTCATCATCACTCAGGAAAGGCCAAATGTCCTTACAGTGGCCTATAAAATTTCCCCTATGACCACTCTGATACTTTTCTCACTCTTTCTGCTCTACCCACACTGGCCCATTTGCTTTTCCTTATACACACTAGCGGTTGTTCCCTCCACTTGGAAATGTTCTTCCCTACAATATCTGCTTAGGTAGCCCTCTTACCATCTTCAGATCTTAGTTTCAGTCTCACCTCTGGGTCTTAACTTGACTATCCTATTTAAAACTGCAACCTGCCCACCTCCTCTACCACTGCTATCCCTAATCTCCCTTACCTTGCTCTATTTTTTTCCCCATGACTTTTATCACTTAAAAAAAAAATAGAAACAGGGTCTCTCTATGTTGTCCAGGGTGGTCTTGAACTCCTGGCCTCAAGTGCCTCGGCTTCCAAAGTGCTAGGATTGTAGGCGTGAGCCACGGTACCTGGTCCTTTTATCACTTTATTTTTATTTTTAATTTTTTTTTTAGTCCGGGTCTCACTCTGTTGCCCGGGCTGGAGTGCAGTAGCACGATCATGGCCCACCACAATCTCGATCTTTCCATCTCAGTCTCCCAAGTAGCTGGTACTGTAGGCACACACCACCATGCCGGCTAATTTTTTCATTTTTTGTAGAGGTGAAGTTTCACTATGCTGCCCAGGCGTCTTGAACTCCTGGGTGTAGGTGATCCTCCCACCTTGGCCTCCCAAAGTGCTGGGATTACAGGCATGAGTCACTGCACTCAGCATTATCACTTTCTAATATACTGTATGATTTACTTATTTATTCTATGGTTTATATCCACCTGCTAGAATGAACGCTCCACTAGGGCAGGGTTCTTTGTTGTTGTTCACTTATGTATCATATGCACCTGAGTGACTGGCACATAATAAATTTTTAATGAACATTTATTGATTTGAGTACTTTCTTATTTCACCCCATATATGCAGTCCATTATCAAGCCCTGTTACTGTTGTGCTCTTGAACAACAGATCTGAAAGTTTTCAGATTTTTCCTTATATCTCCATTTCTGCCACCTCCACCTAGTCCAGCCTTCTTTTATGTTTCGTTTAATATGCTGCAATAAGCTGGGCTTGGTGGCTTAATCCCATGCTTTGGGAGGCTGAGGTGAGTGGATTGTCTGAGCCCACGGGTTCGAGACCCGCCCGGGCAACTTGGTGAGACCTCATCTCTACAATAAATCAAAAAAATTAGCTGGGCATGGTAGCGTGCGCCTGTAGTTCCAGCTACTTGGAAGGCTGAGGCGGAAGGATTGCTGGAGCCCAGCAGGTCGAGACTGCGGTGGCTGGGAGCGGCCACTGCACTCCAGTCTGGGCGACAGAGTGAGACTCCAACTCAAAAAATAATAATAATAATAATATGCTGCAATAGTCTCCTCACTGGTCTACTTACAGCCACTCAAATTTTTTCCCTGTTGTACATCTGAGTAGTTTTCAAAATATAAATGTGGTTATGTTACTTGCCTTTCTTAAAACCCTTCAATGTTTTCACATTGCTTTTAGGATAAAGATGTGGCTATAAGGTCCAGCATGGCCTGGTGCCACCTCCTCTTTTCCTCTGGCTACATCTGGTACCATGTTCTCCCTTGCTGTCTACTCTCTAACCATTCAGGCCTTTTTCTGTCCTCTGGGCTGGTCTTGCAACAACTTTGGGGCTTTTGTATCTGCAGTTCCTCTACCTGGAATAGTTTTCCCTTCTCATTTTGTCTAGTAAACTCCTACTCATTCTTCAGATCTCAAAACCTTGTCAGTCTCACAGATAGGGCCAGATATTCCTATCATAATTTCTAATTTATCCACAATAACTTTCCTTAGAGTATTGGTCATAATTGCAATGTTACCTATGTATGGTTATGGTTATTATGATAATGTCTGTCTCCTCAACTAAGCTGTAATTTCTGTGAGAGCAAAGGCTGTTGTATCCTTAATGTAGAACATAGTACCTGGCACAGATGAGATTCTTGATAAAAGTGTTTTGAATAGATTAAAGAATAAGTTATCTCTATAGCATGGCACCACACATACTATTTTTATATTTTTATTTTTTATTTTTTGAAGACAGGATTTTGTTTTGTTGTCTAGACTGGAATGCAGTGGTGCTATCATAGTGCACCTCAAATTCCTTGGTTCAAGCGATCCTCCCCCTTCAGTCTCCCAGGTACCTGGGAATACAGGCTTGTGTGCCACCATACCCAGATAATTTAAAATTTTTTTTATGTTGGGATCTTGCTATATTGCCCAGGCTGGTTTGCACACATGGCCTCAAGTGATCCTCCTGCCTCGGCCTTTTGAGTTGCTGGGAATTACAGGTATGAGCCACCACACCTGGCTGGTAACTTACTTGTATGAGAAATTGTTTTGCTATGATTATACACTAGCAGCATGCTAACTAGTGTATGATACAGCATGCTAACTAGTGTCTGAAATTGTTTTGCTATGATCATACACTAGTTAGCAGCATGGTAACTAGTGTATGATACAAATTTGTATTTGTATTCAAATACAAATTTCTTCATGTCACATATATCATTGAAGTTTTATGAAACACAAAACAAATTTAGCTTAAAATTTGTTTGAATATATATATTCATATATGTCACATATATCATTGAATAGTTTTATGAAACAAAACAAAATTTAGCTTGAAATTTTTTTTGAATATTCTTATACCTTAGATATTTGTATAATATGGATTTGCCCTATAGATTTTGAGCTTCACTAGTGTCTACAATATTGCCTTATCTTTAAGTATTTACATTATAGAAATAAATGAAAAGTCTCCTTCACTTTACACCTGAATTCAATTTTTTTTTTTGAGTTGGAGTCTCACTCTGTAGCCCAAGCTGGAGTGCGGTGGCATGCTCACAGCACTGCGGCCTCGGCCTGCTGGGCTCAGGTGATTCTTCCGCCTCGGCATTCCAAGTAGGTGGAACTACAGGCATGCGCTACCATGCCTGGCTAATTTTTTTTATTTATTGTAGAGATGAGGTCTTGCCAAGTTTCCCAGGCTGGTCTCAAACCTGTGAACTCAGACAATCCTTTCACCTCGGCCTCCCAAAGTGCTGGGATTATAGGTGTGAACCATCGTGGCTGACCCTAAATTCAATTTAATATAGTTTCCAGGCTACACGTTCATAGTTGTAATTTTTATATAATAATTCCTTTATGTGCTTGCTTTGAAAATTAAATATGAGTAGGTTGATAATTGGAATGATTCATCAAATTTCCCATGGCCTTAGGCTCTCTGCTTTGTCTTTTTTTTTTTTTTCTTTTTGAGTTGGAGTCTCACTCTCATCCAGGCTGGAGTGCAGTGGCACGCTTATGGCTGCCACAGCCTCGACCTACTGGGCTCAGGTGATCCTTCTGTCTCAACCTTCCAAGTAGCTGGAATCACAGGTGTGTGCCACCATGCCCAGCTGATTTTTTGATTTATTGTAGAGATGAGGTCTTGCCAAGTTTACCAGGCTGGTCTCGAACCCCTGGACTCAGGCAGTCCTCTCACATCTGCCTCCCAAAGTGCTGAGATTATGGGCATGAGCCACTGCGCCGAGCTAGGTCCTCTACTTTGGATAATCTGTGAAAATTCAGTAAGCATGTATTATTGTCATTGATATGATCAACTGGCTGCTTGATTGCTTGCTGTATATTGAGTTTACCATTGTGAATGCAATATAAAATGAACAGGCATAGTTTCTGACTTCTGGAATTTATAATCAAATGCGCCATGATTATATTTAGAATAAAAGGGATATTTAAAAGAAAGAGTTAAAGTAAATTCCCTCTTTGGACAAATGTCTTAATTGCAAATATATAATCCCTTCTGACATAATGTATTCAGAATTTAGTATGAATCTAGGCAAGAGAAATTTGTAAGATTTTTGAAGAATACAAAAAAATTTATAAATAGGTTTAAGTCAAAATTAGTTATAGATTACTTTTTTTTGCACTGATCTGATCCTTAGCAATATTTGGAGAATACTGGTATCCAAAAAACAGTCCCACTGAGGTGGCCTTTGACAAAAGATACGCTTTCTTAAAGGTAGTGAGTTAGTTGATTCAAGTTGTTTCTGGGCTTTATATAGGTGTGCTCTAAATATCAGTAGGGTTTTTTTTTTATTGTGTTACTGTTATAGGCTAATGAAAGAATGCCAGTATATTAAAGAACATTCCAGAAAGTATAAAGTACAGTATATACAATTTGATTTTTATAACAAAATAGTTTGAGAGCATTTTAGTATAAATTATTGTGAAGTATGAGGTATTTCTGTGGACTAAAATAAAGTTTTTAGAATAATTTATAAACTAACAGAACTGGAATTCAGAATTCAATAATGCCAGGTCATGGACAAAAACATGCTTCATAATAGACATCTTTTATTTTTGTCTACTTTAATACTTCCTTTTTTTGTTGCTAGGTGAGGTTTTGGTGAATAAATATCTACACTCAGAGGTTACTTCACAACCTCATGAAGTTTGAAAAGCAGTAGATTAACTTATTCATTAAAAAAAATTTATCTAATCTCAATCTGATCTGCTAGAAGGCCAGGTTAATGTTTACAGTATCATCTTACTTCTACTCTCTAGCTTTCTGTCTTTTGTTACTGTTGTTGTTCATTGTTTTTTTTTTTTTTTTTTTTTGAGTTATGGTTAAACCCCAAGAAGTTATATTATAGTCCTTCTGGAGTGGGAGAGAAATATTTTTGTTCCTTTGGGTAATAATGTTAGAGAGTAAAACATTCAATATTTTCCATCCACTTTTTCTTCAAAAATGTTATTTTTATAACATCTTGTAAAATTTGACTTAATTCCCTTTTATGATCTCTCACTAGTAGGTCCACTCTAAATATTTCCTTCAAATATATGATATTGTATCTTTTTTTTTTTTTTTTTTGAGTTGGACTCTCAATCTGTTGCTCAGACTGGAGTGCAGTGGCACGCTCACGGCCACCACAGCCTTGACCTGCTGGGCTCAGGCAGTCCTTCCTCCTCAGTCTTCCAAATAGCTGGAACTGTAGGTGCATGCCACTACGCCTGGCTAATTTTTTGATTTATTGTAGAGACCAAATTGGCTGGTCTGAAACCCTTGGACTCAGCCAATCCTTTTGTCTTGGCCTCCCAAAGTACTGGGATTATAGGCTTGAGCCACTGCGCCCCAGCCATGGTGTTGTATCTTTTTATCTACCTAGAGCAGTACCTGTTACTCAGGCTCCCATTGCATATATACACACACACACACACACACACACACACACACACACACACCACATTTTATTTTTGGTAAGTGCTTTATTTATTTGAGGTGGGATCTCACTCTACCACCCAGGCTGGAGTGCACTATCATGGCTCACAGCAGCCTCAACCTCCTAGTCTCAGGCTGTCCTTCCATCTCAGCTTCCTGAGTAGCTGGGACTGCAGGTGTGTGCCATGTCTTGCTAATTTATTTTTTGTAGAAATGAGGTTTCACTATGTTGCCTAGGCTTGTCTCAAATTCCTGGAATCAAGCAATCCTCCCACATCAACCTCCCAAAACGCTAGGATTATAGGCATGAGCCATTATGCCTGGCTTTAGTCAGTAGTTTATATTTCATTTGCATTATTGGAGTCAAATTGACTTTTACATCACTTTGATGAAGTAATAATATTAATTTTGCTTTTAGAATTCAGGAACAAACTAAATGTACTAAGGCAAAAAATTCTACCTGCTAGTTCTCTTTAATGCAGCTTTTAGAAATGATATATATATAGTACTCTTTGTTATTAGTACACTAAAATAATGTAAACAGACTAAACATTTTTGACATATCTAGTCCTAGTCCATTTACAGGAGATTAAAGATAATAAATATAAATATATTGCACTATTTCTTTTTTCAAAAGCTAATGTTATTCTGTCATCATATTAATGGAAATACATTTAAAAATTAGGTTTAGCTACTTTGGCTTTCTTGATTTTTCTACTCTGCGCATATATCTATCTGTCTTGCCACTTCACTGTAATTGTCATATGATGATCTCCCCTCACTAGATTATTCTTTAGAAGGCAGGGATCATATTTTTTTTTTTTTTTTTTTGAGTTGGAGTTTCACTCCGTTGCCCAGACTGGAGTGCAGTGGCCGCTCCCGGCCACCGCAGCCTCGACCTGCTGGGCTCCGGCGATCCTTCCACCTCAGCCTTCCGAGTAGCTGGAACTACAGGCGCGCGCTACCATGCCCAGCTGATTTTTTTGGTTTATTGTAGAGATGAGGTTTCGCCTGCCCAGGCGGGTCTCGAACCCGCGGGCTCAGGCAAGCCACTCACCTCAACCTCCCAAGGCGCGGGATTACAGGCTGAGCCACTGAGCCCGACTGGGATCATATTTTTTCATCTACCTAGAACAGTGTCTGTTACTTAGGTAGCCAATAATTGAACGACTGAATTTCTACCTTCTGTAGTGAATAAGAGGATGGTGCTACAACCAACCATAGTTATCTGAGAGAGCAGAATGTGAAAATTGTGCTTTGAGGCTAGCTAAGGTAATCATCCTCAGGTGATGGCCTGAAAATCATCTCAGTTTTGATTATGACTGTGTTGATACAATCTTTAATGGGTATTTGATTAAGAATGCTTGTTACTTTATTGTTGGAATATTGAGCCTACCTTTTATTGTCAGTAATTATGGGAGTAGGCTAGTTTACTTAATCATGCCCATAATCAAAGTCAGTCTCTGTAACTTTCTTGTGTCTTTTTTTTTTTTTTTTTTGAGTTGGAGTCTCACTCTGTCACCCAGACTGGAGTGCAGTGGCCACTCCCGGCCCCTGCAGCCTTGACCTGCTGGGCTCCGGCAATCCTTCCGCCTCAGCCTTCCAGGTAGCTGGAACTACAGGCACGCGCTACCACGCCCGGCTAATTTTTTTTTTATTTATTGTAGAGATGAGGTCTCGCTTGCCCAGGCGGGTCTCAAACCCGCTGGCTCAGGCAATCCACTCACCTCAGCCTCCCAAGGCGCGGGATTACAGGCTGCACCACCAAGCCCGGCTCTTGTGTCTTTTATTAGTTCAGCTGTAATAAAGCAACCTTTGTTTCTTTGGTATAATGCATAAATTTTATTATATTATTATGTTTACAGTGGAAAAGAAGAAGGAGACAATAACAGAGTCAGCTGGTCGACAACAGAAAAAGAAAATAGGTAAGATGAGCTATTAGTCTAAACAAAATTTGAGTTTTCTTGGAAAAAAATAAATTCTTAGGTGATGGAAATATGACGTTATTAATAGTGATAACCCATGTTTTCATTATTTTATGATGTATAAAACACTTGAATACCTTAATCTCACTTGATTCTCAATTATTTTGTGAAGTAGTTAGGACAAGTTCAGTTGCTTTTGTTTTGCTCTTAGCTTTGAGGTTTGAGTTTTAGTAAAATGACATTTGTGGCTTTTGAACTTGGATGAGGGTTCTTGACATAGTTTGTAAAAGTGTTGTTTTTTATATCTGAGATGATTAGTTTCAGTTAAGTTTGAATTTATTGTGTTTATTGTTTCCATGACTTCCTTACTAAGAATTTACTAGTGATGGAATTTCACCAAGGGGTAGGAAATTTTCTGAGTAATTTTTATGTATTCTGAGAAATCATGACCATATATTTTGGGGGTTTTTTTGTTTTTGTTTTTGTTTTTGTTTTTTGAGTTGGAGTCTCACTCAGTCGCCCAGACTGGAGTACAGTGGCCGCTCCCGGCCACCGCAGCCTTGACCTGCTGGGCTCCGGCGATCCTTCCGCTTCAGCCTACCAAGTAGCTGGAACTACATGTGCACGCTACCACACCCGGCTAATGTTTCTGATTTATTGTAGAGATGAGGTCTCGCCAAGTTGCCCAGGCGGGTCTCAAACCCGCAGGCTCAAGCAATTCACTCACCTCGGCCTCCCAAAGCGCGGGATTACAGGCTGAGCCACCGAGCCTGGCCTGTTTTGGGGTTTTTTAAAGTATAATTTAGAATTCAGGTATTAATTCTGATTTCAAAAGACAATTAATAAATGATTATATATGAATTGTACTTTCTGGTGTTTCCTGATTCTGAAATCTGGAAAAAATTGTTGTGAAATTGCGTATTTGATTCAGAAACTATGTTTCTACATCTATTTTATTGCTGTTATAGCCCAGGAGATAATTCCACCAGGCTGGGCTATGTCAATGTCCTGTTCTGATTAAAGTTTTCAATTTAATATAGGGTACCACAAATTATTTATTTATTTATTTATTTATTTTGAGTAGGAGTCTTACTCTGTCGCCCAGGCTGGAGTGCAGTGGCATGCTCACGACCACCACAGTATTGATCTGCCAGGCTCAGGTGATCTTTCCACTTCAGCCTTCCAAGTAGCTGGAACCACAGGCATGTGCTACTACACTTGGGTAATTTTTTTTATTTTTTATTTTTTATTGTAGAAAGGAGGTCTCACCAAGTTGCCCAGGTTGGTCTCGAACCCCTGGATTCAGGCCATACTATTGCCTCCGCCTCCCAAAGCGTTGGTATTGCAGGTGTGAGCTACTGCGCCTGACTAGATGCTTTTTAAATGGTGCACTCATTTACAAGATGCTGTTGTGTACCTATTCTGCCTGTGTCAGTTACTGTGTTAGTCACTGGAGAAACAAAGTAGGAAAATAACTATAAGCTCTGTTTAGAAAGGAAAAACAGACCAAAATGATTACTATGCAGTATAAGTACTTATATATATATATATATATATATATATATATATATATTTTTTTTTTTTTTTTTTTTTTTTTTTTTTTGAGTTGGAGTCTTACTCTGTTGCCCAGACTGGAGTGTGGTGGCCGCTCCCGGCCACCGCAGCCTCGACCTGCTGGGCTCCAGCGATCCTTCCGCCTCAGCCTTCCAAGTAGCTGGAACTACTGGTGTGCGCTACCACGCCTGGCTAATTTCTGATTTATTGTAGAGATGAG
>CAUYQG010072610.1:0-15275 GCA_963574415.1 Tarsius wallacei | reverse complement strand
ATTTCTGCCCAGGACCAGCAGATACCCACTCTCATCACATCCCCCAAGAGCTGAGGGCCTTTCCCACCCATGCTGTTTTGCTGAAGACGCATATGGTCAAGTTTTGTTGAGCATCTAGAATGGAAATTAGTAATTGGCCACGTTGCATGTGATGGGTGTCATGAGCAAGGTGCTGGAGTCTAGGTGTTCTCTCCACGTTGGCCACAGTCATGCCTCCTAGAACAGTCCCTCAGTATCCCAGGTTCACCCCACTTTCCATGACAGCCACTGTCTCCAGGGACCCAGGCGTCCTGTCCCAGCATTCACAGGACATATCAAATCAGATGGTTCTGTGCATGGTCACACAGTTGTCTCCCTGATTTCCTCACTTGCATGTCAAGTGACTCCTCAAGACCATCCTCCCTCAAGGCCATCCCTTTACAGTCCTCTATGGACACAGCTCCCTCCTCCCAGGTGCTCAGGGGAACATTCTGGCATCATCCCTGCCCTTCCATTCTCCTCACTGATTGCATCTATTAGAAAGCTCTGTAGCCTGGCCTTCCACACACATCCCTAAACATGTCCTCACCCAGCCCTTGTTCAAGCCACTGTTCCTCCTCCTGGAAGATCCAATGGCATCTTCCCATCTCTCTGTGGCTGCCATGACCCATTTGGGCCTGTTCTGACCAGGGTGGTCACAGGGTCCTGTTAGAGAGGGAAAGTCCAGGTATGTCTCTGCTCTCCTCAAAGGTTCCAGGTTCCTGTGTGGCCTCAGGGCCCCACATTGTCTGTAACGTCCTCCCCACTGCTCCCTCCTCCTGCCTCCCTCTGCCTCAGACACCTGCCTCTGGGTGTGTCCACAGCTCCCAGGCCTATTGCTGCCTCTGAGCCCTGACTCCTGTTACCTCCTTCTGGGAGACTTTTCTCTCAGGCAGACACAGAGCCTGCATCCTCACCTTCTTCCTACTTTTACTCAGACATCACCTCCTCACACTGTCATGTACAGAACTGTCCCCAGTCTGTCACAAGTTTCTTCCCCTGCATGATTTTCCTCCAAAGACTTGTTGCCATCTATAGCACTCTCATTTATTTGCAATTTATTGTTTCCTTCTTGCATCCAGAATGATGTACCTTGACGACAGAAATGTTCTTTCTTCATGTTTTTATAGGGGTAAAATATATGTAACATATAATTTGCCATTTTAAACATTATATAGGGTGTAATTCAGTGGCATTAAACACATTAACAGGTTTGTGTAGCCGTCACCACTATCCAATTTTAACTTTCTCATCATCTCAAACAGGAATCCTGAACTATTCTCACAATCACTCCCCATCCCTGCCCTGTCCCCAGCCTCTGACAACCGCCATTCTACTTTCTGTCCTGATAAATAATGAAGTTCTATGTGGGTCTCATTGGCAGAATCATACAATTTTGACTTTTTCTGTTTGGATATTTTCAGTTGCCATATAGTTTTGAAGTTCACTCATGTAGCATGTGTCGGAATTCCATTCACTCCCTTTCAAGGCTGGAGACTATACCATTGTATGAATGTATCAGTTTTTTTTTTACCTGTTCATCCATCATGTATACATGGGTGGTTACCCCTTTACTACTGTAAATACAACTATGGATGCTGGTTCACACCTTTCTGTTAAGTCCATGATGCCAATACCTTTGGGAAAATATCTGAGGATAGACTATGCTCAGGTAGTAATTGCACGATTACCTTTTGGAAGGAACACCAATGGGTTTTCCAAGGCTGCACCATGTTACATGCAGTGAGAAAGGGCTTCAGTATCTCCACATCCTTGAAAAAAATTTGCACTTCAGCTTTTATTTTGTTTTGATTGGTTTTTTGGTAATACCTCTCCTAATAGATATCAAATATCGCCTTCGTAGTTTTGACTTGAATTTGTCAAATAAGCAATAATGCTGAGTATCTTCTCATCTGCTGTCTGGCTATTTACACATCATCTGGAAGAGTTTCCAGCAAGGGACAGACCAAGCACGGCCCTCAGTCCAGGTGGTGGGGTTTGCACCTCACTCTCCAATAATGGAGGGAAACATGGCTGTTCAGACCATGGAGGACCTGGATGAGGAAGTATTTGGAAGCACAGTCTGGAGACCTGTGTTGGGGAGAGAGGGAGGAAGAAGGGGTGGTAGGTTCAGTGACCAGCGAAGAGGGGAGGCCACAGGAATGACCAGGGTCAAGATGGAGAAGAGGGCACCAAGAGGAGCTGTGCCTAGGAGAAGGAGGGACGAGAGTCAGTGACAGATGGGAGGGAGGTCAAGGTGGAGAAACACACCCTGGGTCTGGCTTTAGAGATGGGGCTGCTGGGTCATCAGTGGGATGAGGATCCCAGCAGAAGTGAGTTTAAGGAGGAGGATGGGAAACTCAACTTTGATCATGCTGAGCAAAGCACCCTGGAGCTAACTGGGGGAGTTGTCCAGAGGAAGGTTGGATGGTGAGACACCTACAACATTCACCTGAGAGATTAACCCATGACAGTGTCTGCATCCTCTATGCCCGCTGCTGCCTGTGTCTCCTTCCTCCCATGGGACCTCACTCTGAGTTAAGAGTCCAGGGCCTGTCAGTGTGGTCAGATTGGGGTGCAGAGGGCAGCAGAGTCACCTCCCTGTGACCTGTTAAGGGACAGGAATGAGGTGGAGAGAGCAGGTCTGGCCCCTGAAGCCTCTTTGATGAGAGCGGGAAATTCCCTACCCTGGACCCTTGGCCAGAGTCAGGGACAGACAGCAATTGGCTTATGTGGATTCTCAACACAACTTAACCTCCTTCCTGGCTCCAAGTACTTTTGACTCAAATGTCTTTCTCCAGCACTGGACTATAATTCAATGTCACCTCCCATCTCCTTCACATGCCTTCCCTTGGTCCCTGGGGCAGCACTCACCTGAGGAAGATGAGGAGAAGGCAGAGAAGCAGGATCTTCATAGCTGCCTCCCCAAGGGCCACCAGGACCACTTCTGCCATGGGCCCTGATTTCACTGCAGAAAAATAAGGGGAGGGCTATTCACCTGCTCAACCACGATCCTGGGTCCTTCTTCTCTTGTTGGGACTTGGATACAGGGTTCTCCAGACCCTTCCTGCTTCACTGGATGTGGGACATGATCAACTCCAACCCCATCTCACCCCCCATACCAAGACTGTCCAGCAGTAAACTGAGGGCTCAGGCCCCATGGAAATCCAGGCCTCACAGCTGTGTGTGAGGCTGAGCTGAGCACACCCAATTCCCCACTGACCTCAGGGTGGGGCTTGCTCATTGACCTGGGAGCTGAAGGTCATTGGGAGGGATCTGGTGTGCAGCCCCTTGACACTCACTCTGCAGGGAGAGACTCAGGGAGACATGCTGGGAGCCCAGGTGGTTCTGAGCTTGGCAGGTGAATTCTCCCTCATCCCCGAGGTGTACTCCGGGCAGGTCCAGCACCCCAGGGTTCGAGGGCTTTGAGGGGCCCAGGGTCAGGCTCCCCCAGGTCCAGCTCAGCCTGGCAAGGGGATTGCTGTTGACAGCACAGACCAGGCACAGAGACTGGCCCTCCAGGGCTAAGAGAGATGACCCATTCCCCAGGGCTGTGGCGGCTGTCAGGGGGAGCAGGGAGAGAAAGAGAGACAGAGAGTCAGAGAGACAGGGAGATGAACAGAAAGAAGGAGAACACTGAAGTAGGAGGAGAGGAACAGATTCAGACTCACAGATCTAGACTGAGAGAAATGAAGACTCTGGGAGAGGGATCCAGGGAGAGAGGGAGCAGGAGCCAGAGCCAGGTCAGACCCCAGATTCTATGACAGCATTGTGTGGATTTGTCTCTATTCTATGGGCTGTATGCAGCTTGAAACATGTCCAGGAAATCACAGAAGGAGTGTCTCAGGCCCACAGGAACCCTGGTAAGATGTCAGTTCAGGCCCTTATCCCATGCCCTCTTCAGTGCTCTTGCTGACAACTAGAATCTAGGTTTACCCTGATCATTCTTTTTCTTCATCCACTTCTTCACGAGATGTTGGTTTACTATTTATCATTGTGCCTCTGCGTGAGGCTCACTTCTAGAGGGAGATTCTGATAGGGAATGGGGACCTAGGAACAGGTGCTCACAAGGTCATATGATATGTGATGGAGGTGTCACAGATTGTGTCACCTTGAGGGATGATAACGACGATGGAAATGTGACCATGTAAATGTTGTAGTCCAGCATGTCTTCCTGGAGGAGGCACATCTGTTTCATGCCTTCGGTACACAGGATGGTGAGGGATGGAAGGGCATTTAGAAAGGAGAAACAGAGAGTGCAAAGATGACTCAGATATGAGTACATCCATAGAAAAGTCAATAGACCTACAGGGTTGGAGTGAGAGGAGTTGTGCAGGGCAGGAGTGGAAGTAGAGTGCAGAGACAGGACACGGGCTGGGGAGACACCTACACATCACCCTCCTCTTTGGGATGGAAACTCATCCATCCTTCATGGAGATCAACATGTTCACCTCTCTTCAGACTTGAAAGAATAATGACCCAGCTCTTTTCCATTTAGGACATTAATTCCCCAGCTTCACACATATTTATGAAAAGATTACAAGATTATTCACTGCAGAGTGTCCGTGGTAGAACACAGTTAATGCCCTGACTCTCCATGAAAAGAAGATGGCCACAGAATCAGGATGCATCTGTTCCATGGGCAGTCCACTCACCTTGGTCTCCCAAAGTGCGGGATTACAGGCTGAGACACCGAGCCTGGCCATGGATGCCATTTTAAGACACGAGTAAGGAATGGCTTGGGGAAGTCCCCAATACTCCTCCTTAACAGACCAGAACACAGGACACATAGCAGTCACTATGCTGCAGGGTCCTCCATGGTACCATGGTTGGCCAAGCCTCATGGCTTGTCCTTGCAGCGCTTTCTGTGGGCACCCACTGGCCTCACTGCCGCTATACTGGGCACAGGTGTTGGTTGACCCTTGCCAGGCCTCTGACCATACTTCTCCCTCCAGACCCATCACTGCTCTTCAAGACTGCCCACCTCTGGCATTTGTCTCCTCCCCTCTTCATGGCCACCTCAGTGGTTGTGATTTCACCCACGCTAATCCTTTTCACCATACAGTCCTGGAGGAGGGTGAGGACAGTCCATCCTACTCATGTCAATGACCTCTGAGATCCTTCAGATGAACACACCAAGGCTCAGAGCAGCCTGGATGAACATGAGTTGATTCTGGGGAGGGGGACGGGCATCCGGGGATAGACTCTGCTGTGTGTTTTGGATTTTAGCCTATATGACTCCATCATCTGTCCAGAAGGACTTAGGTTAGCACTACTGGGGGAAAAGGAATAAAAACTCAGGGCAGGAGGCAAGCGCAGGAGACAGATGATGAGGCCATGGATGCGGGTCTTGCTGTGTGAATATCACCCTGTCCTTGCTATATGCTGGGGGGTATGTGTGTGGAGGAGTCTGAGGAGAGCAAGGGATGGATGAGACAGATGCTCAGAGGCCCTGGGCACTGAGGGTGGGGAGCGGCCCTGGATTCACCCACAAGGGAGTCTCTGGTGTCCAGGTGAGTCCAGATGAAGAGGGGCCCTGCTCTGAGCTGAAGGCCCTGCTCCCACTCAGGGAGGGCGCTTTATCCTACCTGTGTCATCTCCTTGGAAGACAGTCACAGTCAAGTTCTGAGGAGCGTCTGGACAAAATGACATGGCAGCTCCACATCACTGTGGGGGTGGTGGACACTGGCACTGTAACCTGGGAGCTGCATAGACAGGGAAGGTGGAGACAGCATCCTACTGATCCCCCACTCCCAGTCCAGATTCCCTCCTGCACTTCATGAGCTGGGTTGTTTGTGGCCACTGGAGAGTCACTGTTTATATTGACTCCTTCTTGGAACCAGTATCCATGGACAGGGCTGGAGTCATCCCAGCAGTCTCAGGGGTAGAAGGCCCTGCAGGGCACAAGGGCATACAGACCTTCCTACACCATCACGAACTCGGACACTTCCAGCCGGATTTTCGGATTCTTAGGGGTGCCCTATGGGAAAATTAGGATCACCTCTGCCCTAGCCCCCACTGTCCTCCTCTCTGGTAGAATCTGAGGCAGAGTGTCCTTGTCTTCTTGTGTGAGTAGAGAAGAGAGGTGAGCGGAGGGAAAGGCTGGGGACCCATGGGAGCTGGGAGGAGCAGGAGACCTTGGTGGTTTCCAGAAGAGGAACCTCAGCCACACGTGGTCACAAACACAGAAAGATTGTGATACATGCAGTTTCTCTGCCTAGAAAGGAGGGAACTCCAGGTCTCAGAGACCCCAGAGATCCACCCAGAGGGGAGCTGAGAAGGAGAAGAGATCTTGTCCACCTCCCACTTTGGGGCTTCCCTGGAGCACCAGAGCCTGGACCACACACGTGGGTCCTGCTCTCCAGGCCTAAGGACCTTCGTGGAAGTTCCTCCTGTCTTTTATGGGCTTGATGGGGACCCCGAGGGCCAATGGGGCATGAGGGATGGATGGGGCATGATCTAAGAGTCCTGCTACCAGGGTGAGGTTCCTCTGGCATCTCTCATTTTGTACCAAGAATGGTCCCTTCCTGACCTACCTGAGAGTCATGGTGTTGTCTAGACCTGAGGGTCACATTTGGAGAAGATTCTATTCCCATGGGCATTTGACAACATCTGGGGACAGTTTCTACTGTCACACTGGGTGGGGTGGGGTGCTGCCGCATCTGGTACATAGAGGCCTGGATGCTAACAACACCCAGCTGAGCACAGGGCAGCCCCAGGATTAAAGGGGTGCCCAGCCCCAGGTGTCAACCTTGTCATGGTCCTAGTGGGATGACGATGTCAGCATGCAGGGAGGAGAGAGGGGCATACAGGATGAGGAGGGAGGGTCCAAGGTGTAGCCCTGAGAGCTCAGGCTTTCATTTTTTCTCCTCCCATGAGCCCAACACACTTCATGCCAACTCCCTCCCAAGATGGGGGTCCCATCCCAGCCTTGCCTTGCAGTCCTATGACCTTCCCCTGGGTCTGCTCCTGAAGTCCATGCCTTACCCATCACATACACAGAGAGCTGGTAGAAATAGTAACTCCATTTTACACTTCCTCTGTCCACCCAAAAGAATATGTCCCCTGGTCACTTCTCCTGGTCTCTGATGCTCAGGGAGCATTGTTGGTCCATGAGTCCCCGAGGAGATGGAATCGACCCTGTGTCTCCTCCTGTACTTTTCAAGCTGGGTTGTTTGTGGCCACTGGAGCATCCCTTGTCTTGGCCCCCTCCTGGAACCAGTAGCCACAAGCTGTGTCAGAGTCAGTCCAGTAGCCCTGGATGTAGGAGAAGGAACAGAATACAGAGACACACAGGCCCTCCTGCACCGTCACTGGCCCCTGCACACTCACTGTGTAACCATCTTCAAACTGTCCCTGTCCCTCCGTCCTCTCCGTTCCCCAGAGCAGGGCAGCAGCAGCATGTCTGGGGTGGGAGGTGCCAGGGCTGCTGGGCAAAGCCTCACCCTCAGGGTTCTTCTCTCGGGAACTAAGAGCTCAAGACTTAGGAAGATGGGACAAGGCCAGAACAGTGACCTCCTCAGAGGAGGAGCTTCATATCCAGCTGCTGTCAGGGTTGGGTCAGCCCTAAGAGATCAACCATTCCCCACCCCACCTCCATTCCTGGAGACCCAGAGAGACCCAGAGACGCTTCCACATTTATACCCCATGCTGTGTCCAACCCACATGTCCTGCCTCCCTGTGTCACCCTCCCTGTCTGGTAACTTTTTCTGCAAAGTCAGAATGGTGCCCCTCTGGCCAGAACCTTGAGTAACAGGCTGTGAATAGTTGCAAATTTCAGGGGAAGAAGCTCAGGGAAGGGAGAGATGGGGCCCCAGAGGGGTGAGCAGTAGCCCCTCCTCCCTTCCTCATTCTCCATGAGGTGGGCATCCTCTCTCCTCATGACGAGTTCAAGCACCAGACCTGGACACTGTCCTCCAGGAGTCACCGTTCCATGGGGAGACAGTAAGGGAGACAGTAAGTCTCCTGATGTCTGAGCTCCCATGACAGGATCTTCAGTGGGGCATGCACAGGCACGTTGAGGGACTTTCCCTTAGGTTGGGGTTTGAATTCCAGGAGGACCGAGTAGGGGTTATGGGGCTGTGCAGCTGAGGGTTCTATGTGTCAACACATTCCATGGACACCAGGGAAGCCAGGCTCACAGGAGGCCTGGGAACCTGAGGCTGTGACTGTTGTGAGGTAGGATTTGAAGGGAAGGGAGTCAGAGGGAAGGGGCAGGTTTTGAAAGGGATGGACATTTCTTTCTTCCCATAGCTCTCTGGGCGCCGGTGGGATTTCATCCCTGTTGTCATGTTACTGAGACACATGACCTCTTGTCACTCCAGAGCATTTCAGGTCTGTCACCGCCAGAGCTTCTTGCAGGTTCTGTCCCAAGAATGAGCACAGGTGGGCGGGAGACATGGCACAAGGACGCCAGCTTTGGGGCTGTCCCTTCACAGGTGTCAGGACTTCATAGGAGGAGAAAAACGCCACTGAATTCAATAGGAGATTGTTTTTAACTGTGTAGCTGGACTGGGATAAAAGGGGATCCTGGAACGTGGGGCCTCTTTAGACCCAAGTTTTTTTGGGAGTATATAAGACATAGAGTTATAGTGCCCCCCCCAAAGCAACTCAGTGGTTTACAGAAGATAAAAACCCTCTGAGACATAGAACATCACAAGAGAATTTTCAAGTCTCTTTCTTGAGACAAATAAGTAAATTTCATTCATTTATTTATCCCTTTGGCCCCCACTTCCTATGGGCCAGGCCCCACTCCTTTCTGGAGGAGCCCCAAGTCTCACTTTAATACTAATTGTCTTCTTGCTTTTCTATGTAGTTTATCATCTGAGCATGCAGCTGTGAATTCCATGAATTTGCACATGTTTTCCTGAAGACTTTGCACACACGGAAAATTGCCATCTGTTTCATGATACTCAGCCTCATGGATCTGCCCATCCCATGTTGTCCCCTCACTGTCCATTCCCTCGAGTAGCTGAGTGACAGTATTAAGAGATGGTGCCTTTAAGTGGTGATTGGGTCAAGAGAGCTGCTTTCTTGTTAGAGGGATTAAGGTCCTTGTAAAAGAGGCTTCCCACAGCTTTGAACTAGCTTGACAGCTTGCAGTTCTGCCTGTGAAAGTACAGCAAGAAAGTCCTCACCAGACACCAGATGCTGAAGCCTTGATCTTGGACTTGTCAGCCTCCAGAAGGCTGAGACAGGAGGATCGCTTGAGCCCAGGAGTTTGAGGTCTCAGTTTTCTATGACCCCAGCACTGAACTCCAAGATAGGAAACAGAGTGAAATCCCAATTCAATGTTTAAAAAAATGTTCTTTGGTACTTTATGTTTCTGATGCTGCAGTAAACGAGCCAGAATTCAGACTTAAGGACAGTTTAGTGCCTCACCCGGTCCTTAGATTTGTTTAGAGTTTCTTTAGAAAGTGACTGCTGTGAGGTGTTCCTTTCCTCATTCGGGTGTTGCATCTAGGTAAATTTTTGGATCATGGTGTTTCATGTGTCAGAAGACCCTGTGGTCATTTGAAGCTTTTCCCACTCACTCGGTTTGGCTTTTGAGGGGGGAGATCACAAGCTGCTGCTTCACTTTCTCATCTCAACCCACAAGTTCAGTCTTTGAACTCGACTTTCAAAACAGAGGAAAGCGGGGGCTCAGGAGAGGACATTCTGGGAGGAGGGCCCCAGTGTGCAAGGACCCATGTATGATCAGAAGGGCAGGTTGAAACTATTTAGAAAGGCTGGAGGGATCAGGGAGTCAAGCAGTTAGGGATGGGGGAGCAGGAAGAGTGATCTCATGAGGAGGCCATGATGGGCTGTTAGGGCCTGGGATTCACGGAGGGGCTGTGAGCAGAACAGGGAGCTCTGTGTGTCCAAATGATGCCCTCTCCTTAGCCTCTACAAGGTGCACACACTATGGAGATCCAGGAGGCCCAGAGGTCAAAGGAAAAGAGAGATGAGGCTGAAGAGGTGGGCAGATCCAGGTGTCAAATGCACCTGGCTCGCAGGCTGAGGTCACTTTCCGGAAAGATGTGGAACAGCTATTTGCAGGCAAGTGGCACAGACATAGTTCCTGGTCACCTCCAGAGCCAGCAGACATTCCAACAGGGTCCTTCTGTCCAAGCACGGGGATCCGGCATATTCTTAGCCTACAACCTGTGTCAGGAGCTCTTATGGGATTTCACTCCTGTAATGCTCACCACAGCCTTAAAGGTAGGGCTTCCCAATTCTGTTTTACAGAGAAGGAAACGGAGGTACAGAGAGGTCGGAATTTGTCACTTACTAAACAAAGGAGAAGAGTGTGGATTCAGGTTTGAAGCGCTGTGATTCCAAAGCCTATTTTCCTTTCACTGCACTTATGGGGTATCCCTGGGAGGGACTTTAACTCCACAGGAATTGGCCTCTGTATGGCCCTGTGCCTGGAGTGGCCGTGATGCCTCATCCAGGGCCGAGGCTTGACAGCTTCTCACTTGTGGATCCTGATCTCCGAGTATTCGCTGCCGGGAGCCTCCTGGCCCTGCAGTACCCGGGGCTTCATTTTGAAGGTGATGGATGCATACTGGGGCTCTTGGCCCTTCCCGGAGGAGGAGGCCGCCACAGCTGGAGGAGTCTGGGCTGGGGAGTTGTCGTCTGCCTGACATTCAGTTGGGAGGCCCTGAGTGGAGAGAGAGAGAGAGAGAGAGAGAGAGAGAGAGAGAGAGAGAGAGAGAGAGAGAGAGAGAGAGATCAGAGCAGAAATATGGAGACAGGGTAAGTCAGAGAGAGGCCAGGAAGGTCGCCCCTGAGGTCCTTCCTCCATTCATCACACGTGCATTTTGTTGAAATCTCTTTCATTCATTCTTTCCTTAAATATTTAATACTTTGTGAGCGGAGCAGTACTGGTCCTCTTGGAGATGCCTGACTAGAAGCAGCTGGTGGGCCCCTTTCTCACGGGAGGGACTGGAACAGCGAGGGAGAATTGTTCACGGGTGGATCGTCTGGGAAGCCCCCGAATCCACCAGAGAAGCCCCGGGAGCCTCGGAGCGTGGAGGAGAGCGAGGCCGGCAGCCCACAGAGCCGGCTCCAGTTGGAGATGGAAGAGGATCCTAACGCTGGAAGGAGTGAGGGGAGAAGCCCTAAGCTTCGGCCTCTGCCAGGACTTTGCAATATGAGTCGGGGAATTCCTTCTCCTCTCCCCCGGCCCGGGTCTCCATCAGATGCAGGCGCCTCCTGGTGTCTGGACAGGGGACCGCTCAGGCCACGTGTAGCCCCGCGGGCTCTTGCTCTGAGCACTGCTGCCCCAGCTGCCGCCGCCTCGCGGGAAGCCGGGCTGGGCGCTTTCGCGCAGCCCCCGGGACAGATACCTCAGCCAGGGGAGAAGAAACGACAACGTGCTGGCGCCCCCCCCCCCCCAGCTTCCGTCGCTCCTTGCCAAATGGGGCTCACTTGCTCGGAGACAGGCCCCCACCGCACCCGCCCCACTCCTGCCTGAACACTGCAGCCAAGGCTTGAAGTCAGAGCTCGCAGATAAGGCCTGCGCCCCTACAGCCTCAGCCACCGCTGCCTCAGCCCCTGCCACAGGCAGACCAGGGAAGAAACGGGGGAGATAGGACATCTCCATGGCTCCGTGCCAGTTGGGGTATTTCTGCCTCCCCACTGGGCCTCCGGATGGTTCAGCCTCCCCACTCCTGCCTGAAAACTGCCATTCAGAGCTCCTGTGAGATCCCAACTCCCAGAGCTAGCTGTCTCCCAGAAGCCACTGACACAGCCTCCATCCCTACTGCCTGTGGGTCAGGGAGGGGACTAGACAAACCGATCACCCTTCATAACACACTCCACAGTCAATTCACAAGGGAAAAGAAGAAAATTTCAGGAAGCCTAGTCCCAAGGTAGCAAATTCCAAAAAAAGAAAGAGAGAGAGAGAGAGAGAGAGAGAGAGAGAGAGAGAGAGAGAGAGAAAGCTCTCCCAGATGAGAAGAAATCAGTGTAAGAACTCCAGAAATACCAAATGCCAGAGTAATTCAATACCTCCAAAGGATCACACCAGCTCCCCAGCAACGGCTTCTGGAATGAAATGTCCACAATGACAGACACAGGATTCAGAATATGGATGGAATAAATACTCAGTGAGATCCAAGAGAAAGTGGAAATCCAAAACAAAGAAGCCAGGAAAATAATCCAAGAATTCAAAGAGAAGATGGCCATAGTAAGAAAGAAACAAACCGAACTTCTAGAATTGAAGCATTCACTTCAGGAATTTCAAAATATACTTGCGAGCCTCAGAGCACACTAGCCCAGGCAGTGGAAAGAACTTCAGACCTTGAAAATCAATCCTTCAAATCAACACAGTCAGACAAAAATAAATTTAAAAAAAATGAAGGGGAAAAAATGAACAAAGCCTACACAAAATATGGGATTTTGTAAAGAGAAAAAACAAAACAAAACAACACACACACACACACACACACATACCCCTAATTGGAAATCCTGAGAGAGAAAAGACTGGAAACAACCCAGAAGAAGAATTTGAGAACAATCAAATAAAACTTCTGCAATCTTGTTAGAGAGGTCAACATGCAGATAAAAGAAATTAGAAGAACTCTTATAAGATATTATGTTAGGTGACAACCTCCAGGGTACATAGTCATTACACTATTCAAATTATTAAAGGCAGCTAGAAGGAAGGGCCATGACACTCATCTGGGAGTCCCGTTGGAATATCAGTGGACTTCTAAGCAAAAACCTGAAAAACCAGAGGAGAATGGGGTCCTATTTTTAGCATTCATAAAGAAAAGAAATTCCAGACAAGAATTTTTAACCCTGTCAAACTAAGCTTCCCAGATAAGTAATCACTAAAGAATTGTTCACGCCAGACTGACCCTACAAGAGATAGTTCTGAACAAGGAAATGAAAGAGCAATACCTTTTAATACACAAGCACACATAACCACATAGCCCATGAACCCTATAAGTAATCACAATCCAAGACTACAAAGCAGCTAGCTGGCAACACTACTACAGGAAAAGAAAGCCCACATATCAATAGTAACCTCGAAAATCAATGGCTTAAATGCCCCACTTAAGAGACATAAAGTGGAAAACTGCATACAAATCCAAGACCCATCCTGTTGCTTTCTTCAGAAGACCCATTTCACTTCTAACAACACACAGTATTAAGGTAAAGGGATAGAAATAGATCTACCATGAAATAGAAAATGGAAAAGGAGCAGGGATCACCATTCTTATATCAGATGAATCAGATTTTAAGCCAGCAATAGTAGAAAAGGACAAGGAAGGGCATTGCTTAATGATAAAGGGACAATGAACAAGAAATCTTAACCATATTAAATATATATGCACCCAACATTGGAGCATCCAGATATATAGAACAATTACCATTAGACCTACAGAAGCCTTAGAGAGCAACCCCTTAGTAGTAAGGACTTCAACATCACACTAACAGATTTAGACAGAACATAAAGGCAGAAAACTAACAAAGAAATGCAGAATTTAAATTAAACAGTTGACCAATTGGACATAATAGACATCTCTAGAATACTTCAACCAACAACCACAGAACAAGCATTCTTCTATTCTGCACATGGAATATTTTCTAAGATGAACTGTAAGCTTACACAAAAAACAAGTCTTAAAAAATTCCAGAGAATCAAAATTATACCAGGCATTTTCTCTAACCACAGCAGAATAAACATAGACATCAATACCAAGAGAAACTCTCAAAATCACACAAATACACAGAAACTAAACAACTTGATTATGAATTACTTTTGGGTAAACACCTAAATCGAGGCAGATATTAAAAAAATTCTTTGAAATTTATGAAAATGTAGACAAAACCTACCAAACCATCTGGGATGCCACAAAAACAGAGGTAAGAGGAAAGTTTATATCACTAAAGGACCACATGAAGATAACAGAAAAAATCTCAGATAAACAACCTAACATTGCAGGTACAGGGGCTAGAAAAGGAAAACAAGCTAAACTCAAAGTTAACAACAAAAAAACCCCCTCAAAATCAAATCAGAAGTAAATAAAATTGAAACAGAAAAAAAATTACAGAGAATCAAGGAATGGAAGGTTGTTTTTTTTAAAGGATAACCAGTATTGATACAATGCTAGTCACATAGATGGATAGATTTAAAGATAGATAGACAATTCAAATATACACAAACAGAAATGAAAAAGATGATCCGACAGAAATACAAAAGCTTATCAGAGACTACTCTCAGCATTTCTATGCGTGTAATCTAAAAACCTAGAGGAAGCAGATAAATTGCTGGAAACATCCAGCCTCTTAAGATTGAAATAGGAAGAGATTGTAATCCTGAACCATCCAATAATAAGTCACTCAATTGCATCAGTAAAAAAAAAAATCTACAGACCCAATAAAGCCTTGGACCAGATGGATTCACAGCTGAATTCTCCCAGACAAACAAGGAAGAGCTGATATGAGTCCAAATGAAACCATTCAAAAAAATTGAGAAGGAAGGGTTCCTCCCTAAGTCAATCTATGAAGCAAATGTCAGCCTGATGCCAAAATCTGGCAAAGGCACTACACAAAAAGAAAACTTGCTATTGTGAACAATGCTGCGATAAACATTCATGTGCAGGTATCTTTTTGATAGAGTGATTTGAGTTCTTCAGGGTATATTCCCAGTAGGGAGATTGCGGGGTCATATGGGAGGTCGATATTTAGAGCTTTTAGGAATCACCACACTGCTTTCCACAGAGGTTGCTTTGCACAGAGGTTTACACTCCCACCAACAGTGTAGAAGTGTTCCTTTTTCACCACATCCTCTCCAGCATCTGTCATTTTTTAAGTTATTGATAATGGCCATTCTGACTGGAGTTAGGTGGTATCTAGTGTAGTTTTTTTTTAATTTAATATTTTTAATTGTGATATTGTGGGGTACAGTTAAGGGTTAGGTACACAAATATGTCTCGTTCAGGCACCTTTGTTGATAAGAAGTATCCCCCCATCCCCAGACAGGTATTTATTATCATTAATCCCTTCCCCTATCCCTCTCCCCCAATAGTTTCCTACCACTGTCAGTCATTTTCTTGTGGTAATACGTTGGATGATCAAGGTCTACTATATGAGTGAGAACATGTGATACTCAGTTTTTTGTTTCTGTGAGAGGTCACTCAGTATTATAGACTCTAGTTCCGTCCAGGTTGCTGCGAAATTCATGATTTTGTTCATTTTTATGGCTGCGTAGTATTCCATTGTGTATATGCACCACATTTTTTTAATCCAGTCCTCTTTTGATG
>CAUYQG010072607.1:0-27504 GCA_963574415.1 Tarsius wallacei | reverse complement strand
CAGTGGCCGCTCCCGGCCACCGCAGCCTCGACCTGCTGGGCTCCCGCGATCCTTCCGCCTCAGCCTTCCAAGTAGCTGGAACTACAGGCGCGCGCTACCACGCCCGGCTAATTTTTTGATTTATTGTAGAGATGAGGTCTCGCCAAGTTGCCCAGGTGGGTCTCAAACCTGCGGGTTCAGGCAATCCACTCACCTCAGCCTCCCAAAGCACGGGATTATAGGCTGAGCCACCGAGCCTGGCTCAGATTTTTTTTTTAAAAACAATGATTGTGAAGTCTGTAAAGCACTGTACTCATATACAGTAAGTGCTCAATAAATGGGTGCTATTCAAGTTGATTCGTAGAGGGGCACATAAGTAGTTCTGTGGCCTATAAAGGCAAAAATGAATGTCCTTCACAGCATTGCTCCTATTTGTCACCCCTGAGCAAATGCCAAAACCTGTGCTCTGACTCAGAGGGTTTTGAAAATGTGATTCAAAGAACCATCAGGCCCCTCACAACCCTCTCAGGAAGCCTGGGAAAGGAGCAAAACCTGACCCCAATCACTCTAAAATACCACCTGATGTTTGCTTGATGGTTTGAGGTTTCTTTTTTTGTTTTACACACCAAGTTTCTGCTAATGATTTTTGTGAGCAATGGTTTTTCTGACCAAAAAAAAAAAAAAAAGAGGTTTGAAAACAACTACTTAACCCATAAGTCAGATAAACAATTCAGAAATAATAGAGCACTTCATGTCTCATCTGGAAATATTAAAATTGCTCTGATTTTTATCATCCCCACCTAACCATTTATAAACCAGGCCCAATTTAAAGTTCTTCAACACTTTCCAGTATTCAGTTATATTTACAAAGCAATTAAATAGTGACTAAGATACACAATGCAAACCTAGTATAATACATACTAGGACCCTGTTAATTCATCTACTATAGAGAATCATGCATTGCAATGACCCTCCGTTCCTTCATATTTAAAATGTAGCCGCAAGTATATGTGGGGCAGGAAGTATATGGGATATACATCTCTGTACTGTCCTCTCAATTTTGCTGTGGACTTGAAACAGCTATAAAAATAAAGTCTTTTTTGATTTTTTTTGTAGAGACAAAGTTTTGCACTATGTTGCCCAGGCTGATCTCAAATTCCTGTGCTCAAGCAATCCATCCGCCTCGGCCTCCCAAAGTACTAGGATTGCAGGCAGCAGCCACCATGGCTGGCAAAAAATAAAGTCTTTAAAAAAAAACCAAAAACCAAAAACACAGCTTTAAGCTGATTCTCTACAACATCGTCAACCCATCTTTCTGGCCCATGCTATAAGTACTTTCACCAGATCCCCTTCACTCTGCATAAACTACTTTCTGTATATCCCCCAAATCCATCTATGATGTTACAGCTATCAGTCCTTTGCTCCTAAAGATCTCTGGATATTCTTCTATTGCTTCTCTCATCTCTATTAAAATCATACACATCATTCATGGCCTAGACTAAATTATTCCCCTTCTAGAAAGTAGTTCCTGATACCCCTGAGCAGATGTGGTTTCTCTCTTTGTCCACAGCATTGCATGCTTTATTGTGACATTATTTATTCGAATATATTAGTGGCATGAGTAAAGCAGAACAGTTTGACGATTGCCTTGACAATCATGGAATTTTCTAATTGTCCTGGTATTTGCTTGCATGTGGTCTTTAGCATTGATATGGTCACATCAAATATCACAGAAGACTATGAATTTAAAAGGATGCTTACAATATTGGTGGAAATGAGCAACAATCCAAATGTGCTATTGGTTTTACTGTGTATTTATTAACAATCACTTTGTAGTCAAGACACACGAGAATTTCTTTTTAAGGATGTTTACTTTTCCAGTTAGTAAATGTACGGGGATGGATTTCACAAAAACATAAGTCAGCCAGCTGTTTGTTTGGGTTCTTAAACTAGAATGGTAAAAATACAGGCAGCTTTTACTCAAAGGACTCCACTTTAAACAAGGGAATCTGTTCCATATTTAAATGATTTAATTTTTTCTTTTAAAAAATTTAAAATTTTTCAAATAATAAGAATATCTCTTCAGAACTTCCATTTCAGATGGCATATGGCTCTCCCTCACCCATCAGATACTCCAGGGATGCCAAAGCACTTAGGAGACCTAAGAGAGTGTGTAATCCGACATGACAGCTGAGGGAGGGAAGGCTGACAGAGGCATCAGAACAGGTATCAGGGAGGGAGAAGCATCATTCTGGAACCCAGGTTTACCCCTTATCTTTCTTTCAAGTTCACCAAAATGCTCATATCCCCGAGAAGATAACATCACTGGCATGAAGGTTTCACTCAGAGACAGGCTGGACCCAAGACAAGCAGCTTCAGGTACCTTAAACTTCCCTGAAACAGACAGGACAACCAGTGTTTTTACACTTCAGTCTCCTAAATTCTCTGTAACCCAGCATAAGCTCCTGCTGGCTTTGTAGTCGGCTTCCCTTTCCTCTACATGGTGCATTTATGAGTTCAGCTGTGGGCTCTGTTAATTTCCCTTCACAGCCTTTCTTCTCTTCCTAACACATGCATACTTGAGCCTGCTCTGGAGTGCTGACTAAGGAGGAACAATAGGAGGCTTTGAGCAGAGCTCAGCCCCAGACCCAGTCAATATTTACTTCAGTTTGGAGCCACTGTTTTAAAGCTCCTTCCAAGCAGAACTCAACAGTGGGGAGTCCCCAGAGGTTTCTAGATTTTATTTTAACAAGAGGGAAGAGGGGTGTGGAGATAGAGTAAATAGATTACTGTCCAAACTACTTTCTCAGAGAAAATAAGGGAGGCTGTTGAACAAAACAGGTTAGACTTTCAATACTAATTAGCAATTTATAACAAGAAAAACCAATCGTCTTCCAACACTGATCACTGCAGTCTTAAAACTCTGTACCAGGCTGCAGTGCAAATCCACTTAATATGACCCCTGTATATCTTGTGAGTCAGGCCCTGATCCTATCAACCTCCCAGACCTTGCCAATGTTTAACTACTCTGCCCAGAATGATGATGCAAGGCCCCTAGGTACCCAAACTCCATGACCAACTTCCAAATCAGATCTTGTGTGTACTGCCAGTTCAAATGTGTCCTAAAATGAAGCTGTGATGACCAACCTCATGAATTAAGAACAGGCTGTGGTAAACACTTATAAGTCTGCCTGCTTTCTTGGCAGATTGGAAAAGTTGATCTATGGCTTTGAAGAAAGTAGCAAGAAACAAAGTCACAAATACTCTCTTCCCGCCAGTAAAACAGGCTTAGTATGGGACAGCGGGTGGGAGGTGGGATGGGCAGTTGGTTCTAATACTATAGTAGAGTTAATACAATTTTCCTATGGGTTTATATTGCCTTTTGTTGACATAAATAGGGAGATACTTTTTATTAAAAATAAAACTACTTAACTGTATTTTTGTATTTGCCCATTTGGTTTAAACTTAAAAAAAAAAAAAAAAAAGCCCAGTGGTCACAGAACTAACACAAAGAGACAACGGAAAAATTTCACTAAAATGATTAAGGACACAAAAATTACTGAAGATTTTTATGAGATAATTGAGGAAAGACATTCATAGTTGTCAGCCATAACCAATTATAATGCTTATTATGCCATTCAAATCAATAGGTAGATTTTGTTCTTTTTGTTTAAAGACCTAACTGTACATTCCATTAACATTTTATAATATTTTCATAAGAACAGAGCTAAATGATCTAAAAACTTTAGAAAAGGAGAAACTGAAGAAGATTTGCCACTGTACAAAGTTGAAATTTCTAATTTATGACACTGTTAGTATTAAAGGGCAGGTTACCATCTTCTATTTTCTACACAGTTAAAATACAATGACATAATTTAGCCTTTCACAAAGAGAAAAAGAAAAATTAAGAACACCCCTCCCTCCAAAAATAATGAGGTAAAAGGTAATATACTGGGATTGACCTGTTCTATTATGTTTATCTAAATTCATCAAATACACTGGAATACTTTCAGCTCTAGCTTTTACCACATTGCTTACCATTGTAATAAAAGTTAAGTAATTAAAATGCAATCCAATCCAATCATTTCAACATCTTAAGGAGTTACTAGATTGCTATACACTCAATTTGATCAATCAACATGCTCTCACTGAAATAAAATACTAAGTAAGCCTGGCTGAGATGACATCTCTGGCTGATATTTTTACTCTGATGTACAAGAGTATAAGGAATTAATTTTTTAATGATACAAAGTGTCAATAAGTAAGCCATCAAAATTTAAACCTCCTTTGCCAATAAAGAAAGCCTGGAGCAGGGGAAGAAATGTAACCATCAATCATTCATCAAATTCAACCAAGTAATCAAAAATTACCAATTTTTAAACTTGAAATAAACACATAGCAAGCTCATTCCCTTGACAAATTTTAGCTTCCATTCCTGCAGAACAAAAGAAACCTGCTTTTGTACAAAATGATACAAGAGCAGCAAAGGTAAATCTAGCGCTCCTAAGAACATAGCAAGTCTAACCATGAAAACACTTTTAAGAGAAATCTGTTATGCAGAGTTAGTGCTCATTCAAACAATTTTGCTATTGCTAATACTAAACCCAGTATTTTTATTTCTAGTGGCCGAGTTCTGCCCTCAGATGTCACTAAATTTCTGGGTACAGCACATAAGGAGCACTGATAATTTCTCTCATGAATTACCATATTTTCGGCATAAATGAGGTTTATACCTTCAGGAGTAAAATGACATTATAATTATATAAGCATATGACTGCAATTTTAAAATAAGTAATAGACACATTTGCTATCCACCTAAATAACTATAAACGCAGGAAGTAAAACTTGCTTTGAATAACCACCAGACAACTCTACAGGAAAGTGGCCCTTTTGACAGTAATGTGTTACCCGGGTTTCAATGCATTAAAATATGTGTTCTTTGACAAATCCTGTTCCCTTTCTCAGCTAGACGCTGTTATGATCTATTTATGCTCCTAACATCAATGTGTGCATAATTAATATATTCTAAATGTAAAAGTAGGTATAGTTAGCAAGAGTTCCCAGAGGCATCAAGAGGCTAAACCCTGTTCTTCTGGCAGTAGAATTCAGAAAAATCCAAGAATCCCGGGGACAGCTCAGTTGCCCAGAAGGAGCAGGCCCAGACAGGAATTGATTTGTTTCAACAAGCTCTTCGTTGGAAATACAAGCATTCTCCAAGAGGATGTCAGTATTCATTAATTTCTCCTTTGAGATGGAGATATCTCATTATACCTATGAAGTCTAAAGTAAAATATCAGGATTTTAGAGGTCAAAAAGGAAACAATATAGGAGAGACAAATTAAGAGGGGAAGAGAGGGCATTAAAAATAAACCTGACCAATTTTACAAAGGAAATCCAAAATTCCTTTCTGGGAAGAAGGTCCTGACAGACTTGCCTCTCAAGTGTCACTCTTCACATATTACTATTCTAGTAGAAGTCACAAGATAAAACCTAAAGTGTTTAAATAAAATCCAAAGTGTTTAAATAAAACCCAATGTAAATGCATAAATCGTATCTCTTGAGAAAAACATGTATTACAAAATAATACAACTCAGTGTATCTTTTAAGAAGTCAACTCCTCAGTGATGCTTTGAAGATAAATTTTTACTTGTAAGAATGTATTTTCTGTGCAATTAAGAATGTAGAATTATGAAGTGAAATTCACCCGTACAAAGTGAGATAACCTCCTTAATCTCTATTTTTCCCCTAGTTTATTGAGATATGATTGCCTGTATTCCTTTCACAACAGTTTTATATCAGTTTTTAAAGTCCTGTCACATTCATACTTTCCTTTAAATATTCACAAATCTGGCGGAGACATTATTTTAATATACCCATTTATTGATTAGGGTGAAGAAAGTGAGGCTTAGATTCACCACTGTGAGTGGCATACTTACAACTCAACTATAGCTGAAATTTAATTTGATCTGAAATATAACAGCCGGGCTCAGTGGCTCAGCTTGTAATCCCACGCCTTGGGAGGCTGAGGTGAGTGGATTGCCTGAGCCCGCGGGTTCGAGACCCGCCAGAGCAACTTGGCGAGACCTCATCTCTACAATAAATCAAAAAATTAGCCGGGCGTGGTAGCACGCGCCTGTAGTTCCAGCTACTTGGAAGGCTGAGGCGGAAGGATCGCCGGAGCCCAGCAGATCGAGGCAGCGGTGGCCGGGAGCAGCCACTGCACTCCAGTCTAAGCGACAGAGTGAGACTCCAACTCAAAAAAAAAAAAGAAAAAGAAAAAGAAAAAAATGTATTCACTTCTGATGGAACTGTAGATGGAACTATTCTGGTAACTTTTGTGATATCTCTGTGAGTTCGATTTTCTGGTTCCCTTTCCCTGCCTCTATTTTTCTCCAGTTTGTTTTGTTTTGGGGGATGGGGGGGGGAGATTCCAAATGTAGATGTCCTCTGAGAGTCCATTTCCAGTTCTCTGCTCTTCTTTTTAAGTCCACTCTCTCAGTGAGCCAGTCAACTCTCTAGGGACTGCTCATGTACTACCTCTGCTTTCTGCCTATGGATCAGTGCTCTTGAATCTTCCCATCTTTCTTTTCCAGCTTAGACTGCAGGGTTCATCACTGAAATCATTATTGTGCTAATATCCTCAATTCCCTTTCCCCTTGTTCTATCTCCACAAATCTCTATGGGTGCAACTGTTCATACACTCCCTTGGTGAACTATTGTTGCAGAATGGAGTTAGAGAAAAATTCCAAAACTATGCAGATACACTTTAAATATATGACCTCTAACTGCATCTCAATGCTACACCCTAGCCCTTTCTCCATTTCAGAATTTCTCTAATCTCCAACCACCATCTCTAGTCTCACTCTCAGAAAATAACCTCATCTCCTAGTTCAGAGAAAATTTAAGACATCCCACAGGAACACCTTCAACTTCCTGTCACCCAAATCTTAACAAACTTGCCAAAAACTATATTCACTTCGTCCCTCCATTAGTCCTGTTACAACCATGGGAAATGTATTTCTGACTATTCCTACAACTAAATAATTGCTCTGTGTTCTGAAGCACCTTTCTTTTCAGGAACTTCACTCTTCACTCTCTCAATTATGCGCTTGCAAACAAGAATCTTTAACAGCTCCTACTTTCCCGATCTTTCCCTTTAAAAAGAAATACTTTTTCAGCTCCATATGCCCTTCCAGTATGTCTCTTAGCGTGCCATTAATTTTTAGATTTGATTTAATAAATTGCATACTTCTTTCAAGTATTTTATTTTTCTTCAAAAAAAGAGTACTTTTTTATTTTTATTTTTTTAGTGACAGGATCTCACTCTATTGCACAGCTGGAGTGCAGTGGTGTAATCATAGCTCACTGCAGTCTCAGACTCATGAGCTCAAGCGATCCTCCCAACTTGGCCTCCTGAATATCTTGGACTACAGGAGCCCCACTACCATGCCTAGCTAATTTTTTGTTTTTAAAAATGGGGTCTCACCATGTTATCCAAACTGGTCTCAAATTCCTGGCCTCAATCCTCTGGCCTCAGCCTCCCAAAGTGCTGGGATTACAGGTGTGAGCCACTATGCCCAGCCCATAAGAGTACTTTCAAAAAATGAAAGCTGTCTCTACTGCTGAATCATGAAGACAATATAGCCTATTATTTTAAGTGGAAGTTTATTTCATATTTATTTTTCAACTGTATTAGCACTTAAAACATTTTATAGTATATTTATGTCTAATACTTATGAGATTGTCTCTCTTTTTTTTTTTTTTGAGTGGGAATCTCACTCTGTCACCCAGACTGGAGTGCAGTGGCATGCTCCTGGTCACTGCATCCTCGACCTGCTGGGCTCTGGCGATTGTTCTGCCTCAGCCTTCCAAGGAGCTGAAACTACAGGCATGCTCTACCATGCCCAGCTAATTTCTGATTTATTGTAGAGACGAGGTCTCACCAAGTTGCCCAGGTGGGACTCAAACCCGTGGGCTCAGGCAATCCACTCGCCTCAGTCTCCCAAAGTGCTGGGATTACAGGCTGAGCCACGAGATTGTCTCTCTTATTGTAATGTCAGTTCCATGAAGAAGGAACCCCATCTGGGTGGTGATAGTTATTTTTGTTTGTTTGAGTTTGATTTGGAATTGTTGTTGTTAGTATTTGCTGAAATATATTTTCCCTAAAGGGAGGCCCAAACTTTACCTGTACGATATCTACTTGTATACCTAATCCCAAATTGTACCTCACATCTTTAAAATAAAATATATATTTTTTAAAATAAAATAAAATAAACAGGAGTTACCCAGGGAAAGTCTGGGTGAAACAGGAAAGAAAAAAAAACTAGGCCTCCTCCAAATGGGTGTCGCAGTGCCCAGTCCTCCTCTGTGATGGGTGCCCTAATTTCGTGGACTTCTCCATAATGGGTGCCCCAGTGACTGTTCTTCCTCTGTGACGGGTGTCCCAGTGATTGAGTCTCCTACATTAAAAAAAAAGAAATATATTTTCCATCTTATTTGCAATATTTCTGTCTATATGCTTTAGATGATTCTCTTGTAGGAAGTACATGATTTTTTTATGCATTCTGAAAATCTATATCTTTAAAAAAAACTTTACAAAGATATAACTCATACACTCACTTTAGGTGTACAATGTAATGAATTTTGACTAATATGTGCATCTCTGTAAGCACACTAAAATAAGAATATAAGCATTTTTTGATACCAAAAGGTATCCTTATGGCCCTTCTCAGTTACTCAACCCCAAAATCCCAGACACAGGCAACCACTGATCTTTTTTATGTCACTATACATTGTGTGTATTTTCCTAGAGTTTCATAGAATCAGAATTACACAGTGTGTACCCTTTTGTGTCTGCTTATTTTACTCAGCAACTACTTTGGAGACACATCTTTATTGTTGTATGTAACGGTGTTTTTTTTCTTTTGTTAGTAGTATTTCTTTGCAAAGATATACAACTGGATTATTCTTACCTGTTGATTGACATTCGCATTGTTTCCAGTTTGGAAGTATTCTGAATAAAATTTCTATGCTTTTTTTGTACAAGTCTTTGCATGGGCAAGGATTTTCATTTATCCTGGGAAACACATAAAGAGTGAAATTGCTGGAAAAATAGTTAGTGAATATTTAATTTTTAAAAGAAATGTCCAAACTGTTTTCTAAATTAGTTGTTTATCTTACGTCCCTACGATGCATGACTGTCCTAGCTAATCCACATCCTACCAACACTTGGTTTTGTCAGTCTTTTAAATTTGTGCCATTCTAATTGATGTGAATGTTATCTCATAGTGGACTCACTTTGTATTTTTCTGATAACTGACATTGAACATCTCTTCATGTGCATTTTAGCTAGTTAAATATCTTTTTTGAAATGTCTATTAAAATCTTTCACCTGTATTTTTACTTATTTTCTTACTATGATTTCTCATATATCTGGATACAAGGTTTATATCAGATATATGTTTTGCAAACATTCCCTCCCAATCTATTGCATGTTTTTTTCAATTTCTTAATGATTTCTTTCAAAAAACAGAAACTTAATTTTGATGGAGTCTAATCAATCAATTTTTCCTTTCATGGGCCATGCCGTTTTTATATCTTATCTAAGAAATCCTCACTTATCCCAAGTTTGCAAAAACTTTCTCTTATATATTTTCTTCTGGACATTTGATAATTTGAACTCTACATTTAAGTTTATTTTGAGTAAATTTTTGATATGGCATCACGTAAGGATTGAATTTTACATTTTGCCATATAGAGATCTAGTTGTTCTAACACAATTTGTTGGGAAAATTATCCTTTTCCCACTGAATCCTTTAGCACCTTTGTTGAATATTAGTTGACTATATAAATATAGATCTATTTCTGTAACTACAATCTGTTCCAGTGATCTACGTGTCTATCTTTACACCTGTATCGCACTATCTTGATTACTATAACTTAAAAGCAAGTCACAAAATTAGGCAATTATGATCTTTTTCAAAATTGTATAGTCTATTCTAGAATTTTACTTTTCATAAAAATTCAGAATAAAATTAGAATATTAATTTTTCCAAAAGCCCCCTGGAATTTTGAATGGAGTTGCTTTGAATCTATAGATCAGTTTGTAGAATTTTAGAATTGTAGTGTGTTTTCTGGTCCAGACATGGTATATCTCTTCAGTTACTTAGGTCCTCTAAATAATGCTTCTCTTAGCAATGTTTTGTAATTTTTAATGTATATACATATTTTGTTATATTCATCCCTAAGTATTTAATGTTTCCGACTACATTAAGTGGTTTATTTCCATTTTCAGTATTTTGCTAGTAGCATATAGAAATCGATTCATTTTTGTAAAATGACCTTGTATTTTGTAAACTTGCTAAACTCTCTTGTTTTAGCGTGCTAGAGTTGCCAAAACAGAGGGTAGCATAAACAACAGAAATATGTTGTATGACAGTTCTTGTGGCTAGAATTGCAGAATCAAGGTGCTAGTAGGGTTGAATCCCTATCAGGACCGTGAGGGAAAGGCCTGTTCCAAGCCTTTCTCCTTGGCTTGTACTTGGCCATCTTCATTCACATGGAATTCTCCCTGTATGCACGCTTATTTCATAATTTCCCCTTTTCATGAAAACTCAAGTCACATTGGATTATCAACCTGATTACCTTATTTTAATTCTGGAAAGACTCTATTTCCAAATAAAGTCACATTCTGAGGCATTGGTAATTGGGAGTTCAAAATATGAATTGGGGGGTGGGGAAACCAATCTTAACCATAATATCTCTTAATAGTTCTAGTAGTATTTTTGTAGATTCATTGGAAATTACTACATATGTTTTCTGTGAATCGATGGTTTTATTTCTTCCTTTCCAATCTATGTGCTTTCTTTTTATTTTTCTTCCTTATTTCCCCCAGATAGGACCTCACATACAATGTTGAATAAATGTTGTCAGAATGGCCATATTTTTTGTCTCCCTGATCTTACAGAAAAGCATTTAGTCTTTCACCACTAATAACTTAGGGTTTCTTTTTTGTTTTGTTTTGTTTTTTTGAGTGGGAGTCTCACTCTGTCGCCCAGACTGGAGTGCAGTGGTCGCTCCCGGCAACCGCAGCCTCGACCTGCTGGGCTCCAGCAATCCTTCTGCCTCAGCCTTCCGAGTAGCTGGAACTACAGGCGTGCGCTACCACGCCCAGCTAATTTTTTGATTTATTGTAGAGATGAGGTGTCGCCAAGTTGCCCAGATGGGTCTCGAACCCGCGGGCTCAGGCAATCCACTCACCTCAGCCTCCCAAGGCCGGGGATTACAGGCTGAGCCACCGAGTCCGGATACTTTGGGTTTTTAAAAGAGGCCTTTTATGAGATTCAAGCAAGTTCTTTGTATTCCAGTTTGTTAGGTTATCATGATTAGATGTTCGATTATATCAAATGCTTTTCCTGCATTTATTGAGATGATTACATGGTATTTCTTTTTATTTGGTTAATACGGATATTTCATTGTGTGGTTTTTAAATTTTCAAACAACCTTGAATTCCTGTTATATGCCTGACTTGGTCATAGTATATTATCCTTTTTACATATTGACGTATTTGATTTACTAATATTTACTGAATAATTTTGCAACTATGCACAGGAGGTATATTGGCTCATATTTTTCCTTCTAATTATGTCATTACGCATGATTATACACTACTCTGGCTTAGGTATCAGGTACAATTTGGTCTTATAAAATTAAATGAAAAGTGTTTCCTCCTCATGATTTTTCTGAAAGAGTTTGTGTAGAACTGGTATAATTTATTCTTTAATGCTTTAGTCTGGAGTTTTCTCTATGGGAACTTTTAAATTAAGAATAAAATTTTTTAATTAATGAAGGATTTTTTGAAGTTTCTGTTATTACTTTACAGTTTTGGTAGTTTGTATTTTTCAAGGAATATTACTATTTTATCTAGGTTTTCAAAATTATTGTGCATTGTTTCTAAAAATGTTTCTATTGTTATTCTTTTAGTGGTCTTGTAATATGTAGTTATATTCTCTCTTTCATACTTGATGCTGATGATTTGTGTTCTCTCTACCCAATCTCTCTCATCATCCAGCTGCAATTTTATCAGTATTATTGATCTTTTGATTTTATTGATTTTCTCCTATAATATTGCTCATTTTCTATTTCACTGATTTCTGTGCTTACCTTGATACTTACTCTAAGTTTAGTTTTCTCTTATTTTACTAAGTACTTAAACCAGAAGCTCAGAACATTGATTTTAGACTTTTCTTTTTTCTGATATAAACATATTAACTATACCTAATTCTCCACATTATATTTATTGTCTTTTCATTATTATACAATTCTAAGTATTTTCTAATATTTCTTATAATTTCTTATTTAATTTGGGGGTTATTTAGAAGTATAGACTTAATTACCAAATATTTGTAGATTTTCTAGATACTCTTCTGTTCTAAATCTTAATTTAATTCTGTTGTGATTAGAGAGCATACTCTGTATGATTCCAATCACTTTAAATTTAATGAGACTTAAACAAGTCTCAGCATATTATCAAGCTTAGTGGGTGTTCCAAATGCCCTTGAAAGAATGTGTATTTTACATTTTGTGTATGAAGTGTTTTATAAATATCAATTATGTCAATTTTGTCTTCTCTGTTATTATGGATTTTCCATCCAGTTGTTCTATCAATTACTGAAAGAGGAGTACTGAAATCTCCAACTATAATTGTGGGTTTTTCTATTTCTCCTTGCCAATTCTGTTTTTGCTTCATGTAATTTGAAGCTACATTATTAGACATATGCACAAATTATTATTCTTAACCAATATGCCTTTTATTATTATGCCTTTTATTATTATGAAATGACCCTTTAATTCCTAGAAATATCTCTTATCCTTAAATCTACTTTCCCTTATACTGATATAGTTACTATAACTTTCTTTTGTTTATTGGGTACATAACGTGTCTTTTTTCATTGTTTTACTTTTAGCTCATTTGTATCTTTATATTGAAAGTATGTTTCTTGTAGATAACATATAATTGGGGTCATCTTTTTTATTTGACCTGATAATCTCTGCTATTTTAATTGAACGGTTTAGAATATTTATGTTTAAGGCAATTTTTGATATGGTTATTTTAAATCTTGCTATTTGTTTTTGTTTTCCCACCTATTGTTTGTTTGTTTGTTTTTTCCAGGCTTTTTATGGAATACAGTGATAAGAATTTTTATTATTTATTTTTATCTCTAATATTGGCTTATATTTACAGCTTTTTGGTTTTGTTTTTCTTTGCAATGGTAGTTCTGGTGTTTACAGCATATATCGTGTGTGTTTAATTTTATTTTAAAGATGTGGGGTACAAGTCAGGATTAGGTACATAAATGGTCTATGTACAGGTGAAGTTTGGGCCTCCCATTGGTCCTCACTTCGCCTGGTTTAGGATCAGTACCCTTGATGATGTTATGTACCCCTCCCCTCTCTACCTCCCCTGGCAGTGTCCCGCTACTGACAGTCCCTTTCTTGTAGTGTTATGATAAATGTTCAGGGTACACTTATGAGTGAGAACATATGGCATTCGGTTCTTTGTTTCTGTGATAGATCACAGAGTATGATAGACTCTAAATCCATCCAAGTTGCTGTAAAGTCCATAATTTTGTCCTTCTTTATGATTGCATGATATTTTATCATGTATATGTACAACATTTTTTTATCCAGTCCATTTTCGATGGGCGGCATGGTTGGTTTCATGTTTTTGCTATTGTGAATAATGCTGCGATAAACATGTGTGTGCAGATATCTTTTTTATAGAATGATTTGAGTTCTTCCAGGTATGTTCCCAGAAGAGGGATTGCTGGATCATATGGAAGGTCGATTTTTAGATCTTTTAGGAATCACCACACCATTTTCCACAAAGGTTGTACTAATTTACACTCCCACCAACAGTGTAGAAGTGTTCCCTTTCCCCCCGCATCCTCTCCAGCACCTGTTGTTTTTTGAGTTATTGATGATGGCCAACCTGACTGGAGTTAGGTGATATCTCAGTGTGATTTTAATTTGCATTTCTTTGATGATTAGTGAGGCTGAGCATTTTTCATGTATCTATTAGCTGCCTATATGTCTTCTTTTGAGAAGTGTCTATTCATATTCTTTGCCCACTTTTTAATAGGGCTGGTTTGGTTTTTTCGTTTTGTTTTTTTTTTCTTTTTGGCACGTTTGAGTTCCTTGCAGATCTTGGATGTTAGGCCTTTGTCAGATACACAGTTAACAAATATTTTTTTCCAATTCTGTGGGCTGTCTCCTTGCTCCCTTGATGAATAACCATTAATATGCTTCGATTTCTCAAATCTGTATCTCTTATCCAGGTCTGTCTGTCTCTTTCACTCTCTCTCTCCCCACCCCCCCACCCCCATCTCTCTCTCTCTCTCTCTCTCTCTCTCTCTCTCAAATTTCACACCTGTGTATTCAAATGTCATTTGGATATCTTTATATAAATGCTTCAAGGTAACCTCACACTCAACATTTTCAATAAGAGTTTCCTCCACATCTGTTCTTCTTCTTACTTCCTCATCTCAGTAAAATCCTTATTCACTCAGCTGCCCAAGCTGGAAACTTTAGAGTCAACTTTGACTCCTTCTTCTATATCCTATCAATCCTACATTCCACAAGTATTTTTCAAATCTGTCTCATGCTCTCCATTCTCACTGTCCAATAACTAGTCCTGCCAACCATCATTACTTGCCTTCATTCCTACAACAGTCTCCTAGGTAGTCTCACGGCAGAGTTTTCTTTGCTAAAGTTAGAGCCTTAATGTGAATGACATGGAACGAAGAAGACCTGAAATGAGAATATTCAGATGGGTCCACTAAGGTGTATTCATACATGATAATTTTCCTACCCAAGAGTCTGCTGCCCTCAACTCCTGTAACTATCTTCACAACTCTTCTTACTCTGAGAGAAAACAGGTTTCCTCACCAGAAGAATTGCAGGACCTGGCTAATATGTACTAGCAGGAATCAGTGAAACAAGTTTAGGAGTAGATCTTGAGGAGGCTCGCATGGGGGTCTTGGGTCTTATGTCAATACCCACTAGAAAGTATCCACAACAGAGGAGGCAGGAAGCAACCAGGTGAACAGGGCAATTTGTCTAGTGGATTGGCCAGTGGGTGTCCTCATTCATCCAAGTATTTGTACAATGGTCTCATCATCAGAGTAACCAGAGTATCAGGACTGGTGGCTGCCTACGGGCTCCAGTGTAGATTCCCTCTCACCACAGCTTGTTTAGCCATTATCTCTGCTGGGAAGAGAGGGATTACAGAATGTAAGGCTGGAAAGGCTAGGGCTTACTAACATGGGAGAACTGCCTCATCATTTGCGATTGAACATTCTGGCAAGGACACCTAGAGCTGGTAATACTGGGGTGACTCCCTGAAGCTTTAACATGATGATGGCCATTAGCAGGTGGGGTTGATGTGGTAGAACTATATTTACAAGTATTGAGGATAGGATTTGAAGTCTTAAGGACATGAGAAAGGTAGACTGCATTTGTTACCTAAGACCACCACCTGATTATTATTTCTAGAAGGGCACAGAGGATATTACCTCCACTAAGACAATAAAGAATTTTCTAGAAAGGGGGACACTAGCATCCTTAAGCAGTTCAGGGGTGGCCAAATTCTGTAGGCCTGGGATGACAGTAAGAGATGCTGCTATGGAACTGGGCTCCATAACGTCAATGTGAAATATAGAATCACTCTATGAAAAAGATACCTGCACACTCATGATTATTGCAGCATTGTTCACAACAGCAAAAATATGGAACCAACCATGCTGCCCATCAAAAGAGGACTGGATTTAAAAAAAGTGATACATACATGATGGAATCTTTTTTTTTTTTTTTTTTGAGTTGGAGTCTCACTCTGTAGCCCAGACTGGAGTGCAGTGGCTGCTCCCGGCCACCGCAGCCTTGACCTGCTGGGTTCCAGCGATCCTTCCGCCTCAGCCTTCCGAGTAGCCGGAATTACAGGCACTCGCTACCACGTCCGGCTGATTTTTTTATTTACTGTAGAGATGAGGTCTCGCCAAGTTGCCCAGGCAGGTCTCGAACCCTCAGGCTCAGGCAATCCACTCACCTCAGCTTCCCAAAGCGCAGGATTAAAGGCTGAGCTACCGAGCCCGGCTCATAATGGAATCTTACGCAACCGTAAAGAAGGACTAAATTATGAACTTCACAGCAACTTGGATGGACTTAGAATCTATAATACTGAGTGATCTATCACAGAAACAAAGAACTGAGTATCACATGTTCTCACTCATAAGTGGACCTTGAAAAATTATTGTAATACTATAAGAAAAGGATTGGCAATAGTGGGAAATTGCCAGGGGTGGGAGGCAGGGATTGGTAGTAGTGAGAATCTGCCAGGAGAGGGGAGAGGCACACCTCATCAACAAGGATACCTGCATAATGAACATTTATATACCTAACCCTGATCTGTATCCATCATCTTTAAAATTAAAAATTAAAAAAAAATAGAGAGAGTTCCAGAATAGCCTAGGCCAGGGCCAGCACTTAACCACCTTGCCAATGACATGGTGAAAATCATTGCTGCAATGGACAGTACAGCTGGAATAGAAACTAGAGCCCAGGGCTCTGTGGCTATGACTAATAGACTACTGTGTTTCCAGGTGAGAGATAGATGGCTAACATATTTGGGTTTTGCTTGATTTATACAACAAGAAAAACTCACGCATTGGCCCAGCAGAAAGCTGAGAGCCACTGCAGTGCAAAATTAAGCAAGCATCCTGCACTTGGCCATATCATCTGGCAGATCTAACAATGCTAGAGAATAACCATGGCAAATAAGACTGACCTTCTGGCAAGCCTCAATGAGAGATTCATTACACAGACTCCCTAGCATTCTGGAGCAAGGCCAAGTTTTCTCCACCAGAGAGTGACTTACTATTTGAAAAGCAGCTCCTATTGTGCTACTAAGCCTTAGAAAAGACTGAGCACCTGATCTTGGAACATTGAGTATGTAACCGGAACTGTCTACCACTATTTGAGAATTGTCAGATATACCAAGATAGAGCTTCCAGTGAGTGCAGCAGCAAACCATCCTATGATGAGGCCTGAGCACATCCAAAAAAGTACAAATAACTTATATAAACTGGTGGCCAAAAGTCATCTACTCTCCAGGTCTCTCTCTCTCTCTCTCTCTCTCTCTCTCTCTCTCTCTCTCTCTCTCTCTCTCTCTCTCTCTCTCAATGCACACCTACGGCATTATGGTGGGTTCCCCAAAACTAACTCACAGAGGAGAAAAACACCACATTGGTGTGTCTTAAAAATAGAATGTTGAACCCTACAGCACCACTATGAGGGACTTCAGTGGGCAGAGCTATGAGCAGAACAGTGATCGTTTACTTCATATGGAGAAAAGGTGATCCAAATTCAGGATATATGCTTGGGCAAATGATTTGGCTAGAGATCAGGGATCTGGAAGGAGCAGGATTAAATTATTGGAGACACAGAGATTTACAGAAGATGATTGTGGATAGACATTTTGAGGATGGGAATAACAGTGTGTGGGTCTCATGCCTTTTGTCCATACCCACTAAAGAGTAATCACCCCAGAAGAGTCAGGAAACAACCAGGTGAACAGGGCAATTTGTCTAGTGAATTGGTCAGTGGGTGTCTTCATTCATCTGAGTATTTGTACAATGGTCTCATCATCAGAGTAACCAGAGCCTCAGGGCTGGTGGCTACAAATGGGCCCCAGTGCAGATTCCCTCTCAGCACAGCTTGTTTAGTCATTACTTCTGCTAAACAACCACCCTGTCGGCAGTAGACTAACAGTAGGTCCTCAGTATGGAACTATCCTGAGTAGTATGGAACTATCCAACTAGCTTCTTGGTGGGTAGGCAGTTGCACTGGATCCCTTCCAACTTGAAGAAACTGATACCTATTCATTATGCAGTATCTACACCAGTACTGCCCTCTGAGGGTTTATAGAATACATTGTTCATACCCTTGGGATCCTACATAAGATTGCCTTGGCCCAAGGGACCCATTTGATTGAGAAATGTGTACATCAACATGAGATTCACTGGTTCCACCATATCCTATCTATTTCCTGAAAGAAGCTGGTCTGACACTGGTATAGGCTGAATTGTGTCCTTAGTAAGTTCATATTATGAATTCTGCATACTCTGATGTTTTAACTCCCCGTACCTCAGAATGTAACCTACATTGCAGATGTAATTGGTTAAGATGAGATCATTAATCCAATATGACTATGTTCTTATTAAAAAGGGACATTTGGACAAAGATAGAATGCCATGTAAAATTGTAGTTACAGCTGGGCTCGGTGGCTCAGCTTGTAATCCTAGCACTTTGGGAGGCTGAGGTGAGTGGATTGCCTGAGCCCGCGGGTTCGAGACCCGCCTGGGCAACTTGGCGAGACCTCATCTCTACAATAAAATCAAAAATTAGCTGGGCGTGGTAGCACATGCCTGTAATTCCAGCTACTTGGAAGGCTGAGGCAGAAGGATCGCCGGAGCCCAGCAGGTCGAGGCTGCGGTGGCCAGGAGCATGCCACTGCACTCCAGTCTGGGTGACGGAGTGATACTCCAACTCAAAAAAAATAAATAAATAAAAATTGTAGTTACGTTGCCACAAGCCAAAGGACAGCAAAGCTTGCTGGCAAACCACCAGAAGCTAGGAGAAAGGCCTGAAACAGACTTTCCTTCCCAGTCCTCAAAAGGAACTAGTTCTGCCAACACCTTGACCTCAGACTTCTAGTCTCCGGAACTGTGAGACAATACACTTCTGTTGTTGTAAGCCACTCTGTTATAGCAGCCCTAGGAAACAAATATAGTAATTCAGATACCATGTTGGAATGGCCTATTAAAGGCTTAACAAAGGCACAAGTTCATCCTGCAGAATGGGGAAACTATTCTCCATAAGACAGTATCTACATTGAACCAGTATATGGAACTGTGTCCCAAATAGCTCCAGGGCTTTCTCCAAAGATAGAGGAGGCAGCACACAAGCATAGCCTGGAAGTGTGGGGACAGTCACAGCGTCCAAGGGCAGACCTCAACATATGCGGTCTGGGGCCAGCAAATAAATGCCCCAGTGTCTTATCCTTCCCATATGCAATTCTGAGATCCAGAAGAATAAAACCTCTGGCACCTACTGCAACAAATGGTGATATTGTTCCCTTATATTAACTTTTCCTCCTTCCTTGTCTTATTCTCTCTGCCACCCCCATAATTTGCTTCCTGGAATCATCACCCAAATAAACTACCAAAGAAGCTATGTCCACTGAGTCTATCTTAGTCTCTGCTCCTGGAAGAATCCAAACTTAAATGGAAGGTGCCATACACATTATATAGATAGATAGTAGATAGATAGAAAGATAGATAGATAGATAGATAGATAGATAGATAAATAGATAGACAGACAGACAGACAGACACACACACAGTGCCAAAAAAGTATGCACATTTTAAGAAAAAAAAATCTGGGCCGGGCTCGGTGGCTCAGTCTGTAATCCCAGCACTTTGGGAGGCCGAGGCGAGTGAATTGCCTGAGCCCGCGGGTTCGAGACCCACCCGGGCAACTTGGCGAGATCTCGTCTCTACAATAAATCAAAAACTAGCCGGGCGTGGTAGCATGCGCCTGTAGTTTTGGCTACTTGGAAGGCTGAAGCGGAAGGATCGCCGGAGCCCAGCAGGTAGAGGCTGCGGTGGCCGGGAGCGTGCCAATGCACTCCAGTTTGGGCGACAGAGTGAGACTCCAACTCAAAAAAAAAGAAAAGAAAAGAAAAAGAAAATCGGTTTTAAAATTATAATACTCAATATATATTGACAACAAAAGGTGACTATAAATCATACTTGGTAGATAGTTGGACTGACCAATTCTACTGTCCTGCCTGTCACATGGTGATGTTAGCATTCATTTGATTAATGCCATCTTTTGAGCAAATATGTATGCATTTCTGGGCACCCCCAGTGTGTGTGTGTGTGTGTGTGTGTGTGTGTGTGTGTGTGTGTGTCTGTGTGTGTCTGTGTGTGTTTGTATTTTTGAGTCAGGGTCTCACTCTGTCACCCAGGCTGGAGTACAGTGGCAGGATCGGGTTTACTACAGCCTCAACCTCCTGAACTCAGGCAATCCTCCCACTTCAGCTACCTGAGTAGCTGGGGCTATAGATGTGTGCCACCACATCCAGCTAGTTGTTTTTACTTATTTTGTAGAGATGAGGTCTCACTATGTTACCCAGGTTGGCTTGTATTATTTTTGACAAGTGAAAAATCCATCTTGGTCTTCCAAATATTGCAAAACATTCTATTATATAGATTGAGCTTCAGTTACCTTATCTGTGAAATTAGAAGTATAATCATAATGGAATTTGTCTGTACTGGTGATTTTAAGCCAGGGGTTTCTGGTAGATAATGGTCATGCTTTCATGCTCATTTTGTACATATCTATACTTCTTTTGAATATAGAATGATGAGTTTAACACATTCTTTGAGCCAATAATTAATTTTCAAAGCTTAACATTAGGTGATTTTGAGTCCCTCTAGAAAAAAAAAGTTTAGAATAAATATTAATATTCAACATAATAGTATAATGTAGACAAAGTTGGTTTCAAAAACAAATATTCAATATCTTGATATGTTTTAAATAAATTGATTACAAATCACATGACTACTACTCAGTGAAATGAACTGAAGCACAAGAAAAAGGATTTTAAACTTTTTAAAAGCTTTTTCTACTCCCACCACTAGGTGATTCTCTATACCCAAGAAAGTCTTTGAAAATAAACTATTGTACCACACACCCTGACTCACTGCCTTCTCTCCTTTAATCTCCATGTCTCTTCTCTCGGTCTAGCTAATAATGTTCATGTTTACTCTCTTTTTAGAATAATATTTACTTGTAAGGAAAATAAAAGAAAAAGCAATGGCCCATAATCCTAATGTTTATACAATATTTCTTATTACCAAGATCACACAATAATTCACATGATAAGAAATTTTTTTAAACTCAAAAAAAAGGGCAGGGCTGTGGCTCAGCCTGTAATCCCAGCACTTTGGAAGGCGGAAGCGAGTAGATTGCCTGAACCCGCAGGTTCGAGACCCGTCCAGGCAACTTGGCGAGACCTCGTCTCTACAATAAATCAAAAATGAACCAAGCGTGGTAGCGCGCGCCTGTGGTTCCGGCTACTTGGAAGGCTGAGGTGGAAGGATCGCTAGAGCCCAGCAGGGCGAGGCTGCGGTGGCCGGGAGCAGCCACTGCACTCCAGTCTGGGCAACACAGTGAGACTCCAACTCAAAAAAAAAAAAAAAAAAGCAACTCAAAAAAAGTATAAAAGATGAATTTGGGAAACTAAAATTAACATTCAACATCCACTAGTCTATTGACTCTTGAACAACCCAGGAGTTAGAGGCACTGATCTTTCTGCAATTGAAAATTCTCAGCCGGGGTCGGTGGCTCAGCCTGTAATCCCACGCTTTGGGAGGCTGAGGTGAGTGGATCGCCTGAGCCCGCGGGTTCGAGATCCGCCTGGGCAACTTGGCGAGACCTCATCTCTACAATAAATCAAAAAAATTAGCCAGGTGTGGTAGCACGCACCTGTAGTTCCAGCCACTTGGAAGGCTGAGGAGGAAGGATTGCCGGAGCCCAGCAGGTCGAGGTTGCGGTGGCTGGGAGTGGCCACTGCACTCCAGTCTGGGCCAGTCTGGGTGACAGAATGAGACTCCAACTCAAAAAAAAAAAAAGAAAGAAAGAAAATTCTCATGTAACTTTTGACTCCCCAAAAACTTAACTACTAATAGCCGACTATTGACCAGAAGTCTTACCAATAATATAAACAGTCGATTAATACACGTTGTATATATTATATGCATTGTATACTATATTCTTACAATAAAGTAAGCTATAGAAAAGAAAATGTTATTAAGAAAATCATAAGGAAGATAAAATACACTTTCAGTACTGTGCTGTATTTTTCAATAGCCTAGGTTTACATTATCTGTTTCCAAGATGAATCATTTGTCTGAAATGACAGGCAACCACAACTGTAGACCTCAATCTACAGTAAGTATGGAGCAATTAGACTTTTTCTTTTTTTTTTTTTGAGTTGGCGTATCACACCGTCGCCCAGACGAGTGGACTCGACCTGCTGGGCTCCGGCGATCCTTCCACCTCAGCCTTCCGAGTAGCCGGAACTACAGGCGCGCTCTACCACGCCCGGCTAATTTTTTTGATTTATTGTAGAGATGAGGTTTCGCCTGCCCAGGCGGGTCTCGAACCCACGGGCTCAGGCAATCCACTTCACCTCAGCCTCCCAAGGCGCAGGATTACAGGCTGAGCCACCGAGCCCGGCTAGACTTTTTCTTATAAGATCAGACTTTTCTCTTTCTTGAGAGCACTTCCAACGTCAGTAGTGGCGTTTCATATAAAACCCATGGTGTTACTCAGGGTTTATAGAATTGCACAAAACACAATGAATAATACGTGAAAACCACGAAAGAGCACTTTTTACTCGGATATGCTATTTACTAGAGAGACCAACTGCTCATGTGGAGATGAGTAGCACTCCACCGAGTTTTAAGCAGACACTCTCAACACTTGAGCTCACTGCAATAGCAACAAGTGGCTATGAAATTATCACAGTAGTACAGTATGTACTACACTGAATTTTATGCAGTTGTGATTTCATGCTGCATCTTCACATTTGTTTACATTTCTCTTAATTGTAATGGGACCTTGTATAGTCTGTTTGTATGTGTACGTTTTAATAAATGTTAACTTTTAAATTACAGATTTGTGTATATTTTATGGCAGAAAATGACAAAATAGACTAATATCTACATATATTTTATGATTTATAACATAACTAACTTTTCATTTTTTTCAGCATTTCTAGGTTACATGGTTTGTCTGCAGGTTTTTTCAAATGATTGCAAATCTTCAAAAAACTTCCCAGTATATTTACTTTTTCAAATCCATGTATATGTGTAGTTCAAACCCATGCAGTTCAGACTCGTGTTGTTCAAGGGTCAATTGTATTTCTAAAAATTCACACAAGTTAATGGGGGAGAAAAAGCAAACTTAAAAAAATTATGCCATGCTCAGTGTCTTGGCCTGTAATCCTGTACTTTGGGAAGCTGAGGTGAGTGGATTGCCTGAGCCCGCGTGTTTGAGACCCGTCTGGGCAACTTGGCAAGACCTCATCTCTACAATAAATCAAAAAATTAGCTGGGCGTGGTAGCATGCGCCTCTAGTTCCAGCTACTTGGAAGGCTGAGGCAGAAGGATCACCTGAGCCCAGCAGGTCGAGGCTGCGGTGGCCGGGAGCGGCCACTGCACTCGTCTGAGCGACAGAGTGAGACTCCAACTCAAAAAAAACAAAAAAATTTAAACAGATAAAACATCATCATTATGGAATCAATTACTTTACAGAAATTTAAAACACATTCTTAAAATTCTTGTAACAGTAACTTTTATGAAATAATTTATATATTTTAAAATTTTCAGTGTACTTTTTAGAAAAAAAGCTTACCTGTTTCTTATTTTTTCCAAAGTGTTAAAATCAATATTTATCATATTTTTCCTTTCTGCGTTGGAAACTTGATTCTCAAAGAAAGTGACTTGTACCAGTCCGTGTTTCCAAAAAGACAATGATATAACCAAAAATAAGTCTTTCAACTTGCAAGACAAGTTTGCTCAAGAAGATAACAATTTTTATCATCACATGACTGAGTTAAAGATCAATTTGTCTATATCTCACTTCTAATAATATAAAAATAGTTTTAATCCTGGTGTTAGATTAACCATGGAGTAAAGTGAATATTTTCCTGAGCTCTCTGGCCAGGAGTCCTGACATCTTGGAATGAAAGTGAAGGAATTCCCTAACCCAAGAATAAAACTTTAGTGTCCCTAAAATAATATGGAAAACCTTTTTTAAAATGCTTAATTTGGCCGGGCACGGTGGCTTACATCTATAATCTCAGCACTTTGGGAGGTGGAAGCGAGAGGATTGCCTGAGCCCAGGGGTTCAAAACCAGCCTGAGCAACATGAGGAGACCTCATCTCTACAATAAATAAAAAAATTAGCCTGGCGTGGTGGTGCACGCCTGTAGTTCCAACTACTTGAAAGACTGAAGCAGAAGGATTACCTGAGCTCAGCAGGTCAAGGTTTCAGTGGTTGTAAGAGTGCCACTGCACTTCAGCCTGGGTGACAGAGTGAGACTCTGACTCAAAAAAAAAAAAAAAGCTTAATTTGAAACTATATCTAGTTCTGTTTAATAAATTTGAAGTAAGCCGGGCTCGGTGGCTCAGCCTGTAATCCCTCGCTTGGGGAGGCTGAGGTGAGTGGATTGCCTGAGCCCGCGGGTTTGAGACCCACCTGGGCAACTTGGCGAGACCTCATCTCTACAATAAATCAAAAATTAGCTGGGCGTGGTAGCGCGCGCCTGTAGTTCCAGCTACTTGGAAGGCTGAGGCGGAAGGATCGCCGGAGCCCAGCAGGTTAAGGCTGTGGTAGCCAGGAGTGGCCACTGCACTCCAATCTGGGAGAGAGTGAGACTCCAACTCAAAAAATAAAAAAAGTAAAAAAATAAAATAAGTTTGAAGTATATTACAGATATCCATTCTATGAAGCACCTCTGTGGTCAGTAGATAAGGTGTACATACTTCCTGATTGGCTTCTAGTTTCCCGACACCTTTCTGGTTTAACATGTATCCCAGAGTGGTTGCTGTTGTTGTCTTAACAAAATATTATTATTAATAGTTGCATTAAAATAAGCCAGGACTGGTTTGGCAGATGACTTTGTTCTTCCGTGTTGTAGCATGGTCTTCTCTAATAGTGTGTGAAGTACAGTAAACATTTAACAAATGGTTATATCTGAAGTATCGGTGATAACCCCTTTCACTTTTCCTAAACCTTTCTTGCACAGGTAACTAACGCCTCCATTTTAAGGACAGCTACAGCATGCCGGCTGAAAAAAACAAAGTGTGGTTCCCAACAGGTGCTTGGGACAACTAACTTCTAGGCCCAAGGAATGTGGGTGACCTGTTTGTTGCTGCAGCTCCTGGCAGCCATCTGGCATATGAGTCACTTGGGCCTTCATCCCAGGTAAGACCTGCAAGATGATGAAGCCACAAGGTTGCCAGTCTGCCAGGCAGTGGGTCAGTGTGAAATGTGGGAAATTAGAACTTTGGTGTATGTGAAATATACGCAGGAAACCGAGGTTAAGCATGTCTATCACAGAGCTTACCTAAAATGATGTGAACAATCCTGCTAAAATGGTTTTATCATATACTAGATTGGGTCAGTCTACAATTATTTATTTGCTTCATCATTTGATAACACTTGTCAAAAATTTGGCAATGAATTCTGTCAGCAACAAACAGCTCAAGAAACAAAACAAAACAAAAATGAATGTTTAATGAAAAATTAAATACAGAATTTTCGTTTCTCAATAAAGTTGATGATGAACATAATAGGTACATAAAATAGTTGCCGATATTTACCATCCACTTTGGGACCTGTAGTAATGAAAATTAGAAGACATAAATATGCTAAAGAGGCCCCAGATTTTACTTCCAACCTTAGATGTTATTTTAAGGTTTTCTTGGATAGGTATGAAATATGAAGCAATCACTGGTAATGTGTTTGGTTTAATTAACAGAACTCTGCGAACACCTCATGATTCTTGTTTTATGTGTCACCAGATGCTTCAAATTAAAAATTAACTAATTCTAATAATTGTTCAATTTTTTGCATAAAATTCATGGAGTCAAAGCTTTTAAAAGTTCATCTGACTGCTATTGCAAATTCAGCAACAACATTTTAACACTGAAGATAAAATTATTTGTTTTGTGAGGATCATATAAATGCAATTTCTGATGGTGCACACATTATATTTCTTATTAACAAATTTCTTTCTAAATAAGACACTTATAAAGCAGAAATGTTCCAGGAGGCTTTTCGAGAATTGCAGTTATTAAAAACAATTTGGAAACAAGCCGGGAATGGTGGTATGTACCTATAGTTCTCGCTACTTGAAAGACTGAGGTGGGAAGATTACTTGGGCCCAGGAGTGCAAGCCCAAGAAAACCTTAACATATTGGGCAACATATTGAGACTCCATCTCTATTAAAAACAACAACAACTTGGAAGAGGGAGATAGTAAAATTTGTAATATAAAATCAAGGGAAGAATTGAATAAATTAAAAGAGAATTTAATAAATGTATAGCATTTAATTTTGAAATTCTATAATTATACCTTAGAATAACTGAACCTGTGGAATGATATTTTATAAAGTTCTTTGTTTTTATTTCATAAATGTATGTTCTGTGCCAGAATGGAATGACATTGCAAAAACCAACAATTGTGAAGCACCTATATACAGATTTTTTTTTTTTTTTAGTAGGAGTGTCACTCTGTCGCCCAACTGGGGTGTAGTGGCACACTCAAAGTGACAGCGGCCTCGACCTGCTGGGCTCAAGCGATCCTTCAGCATTCTATGTAGCTGGAACTACAGGTACGCACCACCATGTCCCGCTAAGTTTTTTGATTTATTGTAGAAACAAGGTCTCACCAAGTTGCCTAGGCTGGTCTTGAGCCCATGGCCTCATGCAATCCTCTCACCTCTCCTCCCAAAGTACTGGAATTACAGATATGAGCCACCGTGCCCGGCTATACAGAATATTTTAAAGAAATAGAGACAACTTACTGAAAAGTTTTGTCTTGCAAAGCTATTTGTTAAAGATAACTACTCAGAAATAGGAGATATCTGTATAAATGCTTATGCTAAAAGATTTATGAATTTCAAAATAAATAGAATATAATTGAGAATTTTCTCTAGTTAACTGAATTTGTTCTGAGCTTACCATGAGCCTCACTACCTGAAGAAAAAGTAATATCTCAGTTGAAAATATTGTGGGCTAACAGCAAAGTCATAGAATCAACCTATGTCTATCAACAGTGGATTGGATAAAGAAAATGTGGGTACTACACAGTCTTAAAAAAAAAAAAAGAATGAAATCATGTCCTGGGCAGCAACATGGATACAGCTAGAGGCCATTATCCTAAGTGAATTAATACAGAAACAGAAAAACAAATACTGCATGTTCTCACTTATAAGTAGGAGCTAGACAATGGCTCACATGGACATAAAGATGAGAACAATAGTCACTGAGGATGCCGAAAGGGAGAAGAGAGGGAGGGAGCACAAGGGTAGAAAAACTACCTATAGGACTTTGGGAGACAAAGGCAAGAGGATTGCTTGAGCCCAGGGCTCTGAGAACAGCCTGGGCAACTTGGCGAGACCTTATCTCCACAAAAAATCAAAAAATTAGCCGAGTGTGGTGGCCCCTACCTATAGTTCCAGCTACTTGGAAAGCCGAGGCGGAAGGACTGCCTGAGCCCAGCAGGTAGAGGCTGCGGTGGCCAAGAGAGTGGCACTGCACTGCAGCTTGGACAACAAGAGTGAGACTCTGACTAAAAAAAAAAAGAAAAGAAAAACTACCTGTCGGATACTAT
>CAUYQG010072606.1:0-17002 GCA_963574415.1 Tarsius wallacei | reverse complement strand
CATCCACATGGAACATTTGAACAAATTCGCTAAATGTACTAGCGAGAGGTATCCTAATGTACCCTCAGCCACTGGATTAATTTTTCATGCTTTGCACATGGCATCTTCAGAGACTTCCTGTTACCTGTGGGTTAAAACCCAAACTCTTTTTCCTGACATTCAAGGCCCTCCACAATCTGATTCCAACTTGCTAGAACAATTTTAGTCTCACTTCTTCTCTGCCCTGACTGCCAGACGGCTTCTCCTCACTGTCACTCAGACACCACCTGGCTGGAGGCCCTAGTCACTGCTTCACACCCCTACCCTCAGCATTACCCCCCCCCACTCTCTCTCTCTCTCCTTCTTACCAATATTCTGGGATTCATTTAAACCGTTGTCTCCTCTGGCCATCTTGGGGTCAACATCAGAACCATATCCTCACCTGGCAACTTCTTACCACACTCAAACCTTGTCACCCTCACCCCCAGCCTGTGTCATCCCCTGGAATCCAGCATGATTCTTACACTTCAGTGGATCCCAAAGCAAAAAACACGGGTCCGTTTATGCACAAAACTCTCAGCGAATATACTGACAAAGGATCAAACCCCAGGCAACCTGTCCTGGCTTATGACTTTTGGCCCAGTCTATACACCTGGCATTGTCTAAGTGGTACTTAGTTAGACCACTTTGTTACGTTTAATTGCATTAAATCTGTCTGAAAGCAGGCATTATGTCTTGTTTGTTTTAGGCTCCTTGGTGTGTGGCCTAATGCACATCAGCAGACCTCTGTAAGGCCAGAATAAGAATAGATGGGGGCATACAAAGGGTGTTACAAGGAGGATGCAAAGAACATGAAATGACATATTTAAGGGTATTTACTCAGAGAAGGGGGTCTGTATGGGATTTCGAAGGAGCTGGATCACAGGGGGAATGAGAAAAGAGAGCAGGCAGCCCAGCTGTCTCAGAAACTTTAAAGTGAATGGACATTGGAATATGGCCAACAACTTTCTCCAACAATACTTTTCACTGTTGATGGAGCAGCGCTTTTCAGAAAAAATGCAATATTTTAGTTGTTTGGTCATGCCAGTAGTTCAACCAAACCCACAGTCGTCCATCTAAAGGGCAGGTGGACCGGCCAGTGGGTCTCACCTCTGTTTTCTCATGTAGAGCTGGTAAGACTGGACGACGAGCCCTCGCCTGCAGCCTTGAACTGTGCCTTGGAGAGATGTGGAAAGGAAGGTTCCCACCCAGGTTCAGATGTTGACCCAAAGGCAAGAGGAATTGTCCCCAGACCACGGGTAGGAGGTCTGGGGTGGTGGTAGCATAGGCCTGACTAGAGCCGGGATCAGGAAGGCCATTCCTTATGCTACTGTCCCCTTTGGGGTCTGCCTTGTTCCATCACAACTCTACACTCACGCCTACTGAGGAAAGTAATTCCCCGCTTGAGCACTACGGGTCTGGGTTCAAAGCTGTTTGGGGAGGCTGAAATTTCCCCTTTCCTTTGAAACCCAAATTCCGCAACGATCCCCTCACCTGCACACCTTTCACTCAGAGCGGTGGTCAGGGCCCCTCTCTGCCTTAGAACACAGTGTTTGACAGACAGGATTTTGATCGTTTTGATAATTTTGACATATTCATGCTGGTCACGACTGAGAGCAAAACCTTCACTCCTGCTGGCAACATGGGACGGGACTTCAGTGGAGAAAGAGCTTCGTGATTGATTGATTCATTCATTCAATCTAATGGCTGGTGGCCACCTAGTGTATACAAGGTTCTCTGAGGTACTGGGGGGAAAAGGACCCCCGCCCTCCAGAGCTTATGATTACGTTGTTCCTTGTAATTCTTCCCATTCTATCCTAGTTCTCAATCTGCCTTCCCCCTTCCGTTTCTAGGAAGAAGTTAGAATAGTGAATAGAGCAAAGTCACTGACTTTTTAAAAAATTGTTCTTGGTCTATACGAATTTATTAAAATGGAAGGACAGGCTGGGTTCTGTGACTCACGCCTGTAAATCCCAGTACTTTTGGGAGGCTGTGATGGAAGGAAAGCCTGAGGTCTGGAGTTCGAGACCAGCATGGGCAATAATCTTCGGCAGGCTCCAGGTTAAGGATGCAAACTACCTGCAAAGATCACTTTGAGGCCGGGGGCAGTGGCTCACACCTCTAATTCCAGGAGTTCAAGGCTGCAGTGGGCTGTCACTGACTCTTAATCAAGTGATGGGAGTGCAGTCCCAATATTACTGAGCAGTTGGTTCACCCCTTTGCTTTTCCCGTTTTGCTAAAAGAACAAAAGGCCGCCTCGTGGAGAGCTAGGTCGGCTCTTGGAATGTCTTACTGTTGTAAGCATCTTGGTGCCGTTGAGGGTGTCATCGAGAATTTCGTTGAGGAGTGTGTCATCAGGAGTGAGAGGGAAGGGCCCGGGTGAGACAGTGGCGGCATCTGTGGAAATTACATAAATTACAGACACAAAAATGAGACGGGAGGCGTTTAAATGAGAACCAGGTCAAAATTCCATATGCTTTTTCTGTCACTCTGGAATCTACAGAGGTGATGTACATTCTGGACTCATTTGTTTTAAGGCCACATAAATATGTTCTTGAAGAAAATAGGACTCACGCCCTTTATCCCACTTAAATTCTTTATTTTTCCCCTGTAGGACTCACATTTAGTGCACCAATATGTGTGTCACAGTTAAGTACCCTTGCCTGATGGGATCTGATTATTTTTTTTTCTTTCTGGGACTCTATAAAGGATACAGACAGATATTTACCTTGGATTTGTTCTTCTGAGAGCTTTCTTTCTTAGAATATCACCCAAGTCTTTAAAATTTAGATTGCTTTAGCAATCATCGAGGCATAGGATTTTTTTCTTTTTGGCATTGGAGTCTCACTCTGTCACCCAGGTTGGAGGGCAGTGGCACGCTCCCGGCCACCGCAGCCTCCACCTGCTGGGCTCCGGCGATCCTTCCGCCTCAGCCTTCCAAGTAGCTGGAACTACAGGCACGTGCTACCATGCCCAGCTAATTTTTGATTTATTGTAGAGACGAGGTCTCGCCAATTTGCCCAGGTGGGTCTCAAACCTGCGGGCTCAGGCAATTCTCTCGCCTTGGCCTCCCAAAGTGCTGTGATGACAGGCTGAGCCACTAGCCCAGACGAAGCATAGGATTTTAATCAGTGAATCCAAGGGATGAAAGAACATTAGGATGCTATCAATTGCAGTCCTTTCAGAGCAAACCATCACAAACCGTTTCAGATCTGTGGCAAGTGTTTTGCTATATTTAAAGATCGCCATAATGGAAGACTAGGCTCTATTCAGGTAAAAAAAAAAATCATCGCAACACAAATGCATTTCTACTTTGTTATAAATTGTTATTTCAAAAATGCTCAGGGAAAATAGTGCTACATTTAATTGATTTATGGTTAGCCAGAAATAGCTCTCCATTTCAATCTTCATTAAGCAAAAGCATAGAATGCGCTAGCTTATTTTTGGGTATCAGGAAGCAGAATATATGGAAAAATGATCCACTCTTTCCTTGCTCTTTGAAGAGTATGTGGTACCCGGGAACCAGCGATGACAGGTGGCTCATGTCCCTGCGAGGTCTGGGAAGTAATGGTGCAGGGTGTGGAATTGTACTTCCTTGTGAGGGCATGAGAGTGGGTGATGGAATCATCAGAGGAAGGCCCTTTTTTGGCTGATATAATGAGAGTACCCACACTTTACCTATAGGATGACCATGTAAGTACCTAAACCTGGATTGTAACCCACATTTTTAAAATAAAAAAGTAAATAAAGAAAATACAGTTGCTGTGGCATGTCGGAATCTTAAAGAGTGTGGTCCCTGGCACCCCCCTCCTTGGAAAACCCTGTTGCAAACAATTTAGATGAATGTTATGCACCCTGGACTTCACCATTACCAATTTAAAGTGACTTCGAGCTTCATAATTCGATGAATGATTGGTTTATACTACACTTTTTTGTTACGATTTAAAAAAAGTGCTTAGCTAGTGCACTAGAAGAACACATTTTTGTTATTGTTGTTATTTGGCTATCCTTCCATTATATTGCCTTGAAAAGAGAAATTATCCAGATTATTAAAAGCGAGAACAATTCTTAGGTGGCATGCGTTTATCTTCTAACGCATTTAGGTTCTTCCGGATATTTCTCACTTTTCCTTCCACCTAAGACACCTGGTAACATTTCCCTGTCGAAATCGAATCTCAGGAGCTCGGGTTACAAAAGTGTCTGGCCCACTGAAGGTTCTCCTCTTCCCAGGAATGTTGCATTTGCATTTTAAGGATTTCAGGCTCAGGTTAAAGAGAGAAGACATTTCCTTTTTAAATTGCAAATGCACATATCCAAATTCTACTTCACTTGCAAAAATTACCAGGAATGGTGATGGAGGGCTGGAGGGGAGAGGGAAGTTGGGAGAGGAAAGAGCTTTCTTCTGAGTAAAGTCTTCCAAGTGTCCCTGAGTTCACAGGGCCAAGAAGATTTTCCACTGTCTTTCTGCATCAGATCATCCCTGATGCTAAGTCTCTGAGACGTGTGATGAGAATTGCTTTTAGTGCGGTTAGGAGCTGGCAGTTTTTTTGTGGCTGTATTTTGGAAATACTCCCTAGTGTGGAGGCATCTGCGTACAACCCTTAACTTTAGCTGTCCAGAAGCGCTGGGGAGATCATTCTAAAACATTTGCAGCTGGAGCTCAAATATGTAGTGGTGATATATCATATTATATCATTTGTCCACCAATCTTTCAAAGTTTTTATAAAGAAAAAAGATAATTTGTAAGCAAGGGCATTTAAAGTTACTTTTAAATTTATTTTACTAAATTTAATATTGTTATTATTGTTTTATTTTATTTTTTGTTGGAGTCTTATTCTGTCACCCAGGCTGGAACGTAATGGCACACTCAAGACCATTCCTGAGTAGACCACCTCAGCCTTCCAAGTAGCCAGAACTATAGGCATAGGCTACCATGCCCAGCTAATTTTTTATTTTATTGTAGAGACAAGGTCTCGCCAAGTTGCCCCGGCTGGTCTTGAACCTGCGGACTCAGGCAATCCACTCGCCTCGGCCTCCCAAAGTGCTGGAATTGCAGGTTGAGCCACCGAGCCCAGCCTAATCTTGTTATTATAAAAATTTCTATCAGCTAAAATATACTAACTTTAAAATTTAAAAATAGAAATACAAATTTCAATTTTGTCATTAATTTGAATGTTTTCCAACTCTACAATGACCACTTGTATACCTAACCCTGAACTGTACCCGATATCTTTAAAATAAAAAAATTTGTATGTTTTCCAATATTAATAAGGATCTTTGATATCATTTCCTCCTGTAAATAATACTTTAAAAAAAGACTGATATATTAGGCATCACAAGTCAAATGTGAGCTGTTTCCAAAAGAAATAAACAACTATGCAGCTCTTCTTTTTAGTATTAAAACTTGTGCTTTACCACTACCTTTTTTATAAGTGAAATTGAACTAAGTTTGTTCTGCAATTAGCTACAAGTCGGTTTAAAAATGATAAATTAGCTGAACTTAAGAGAGACACTAAAATACAATCATAGCAGCTTTCTCTGAATGTCAGAAACAAAGACATGGAAAAGCAAAATTATCGTTTGTTTAAAATCCTCTCTTTTCTCAATTTCTAGATTTAAAGTCATCAAAATCTGATTTCTTGAAACATTATTAATGCAATTAAAAATCAAATAAACTGAGGATATTTTGCATATCCTTAAATTTTATGGGAAAATGGGAAGAGTACAATAGAAAAATACATGAAGAAAAATTTCAAGCATATGATAAACATAGGAAAATTATTTTTCTTCCCTTGGAGCAAACCTCAAGAAAAATAGTGATATTCAACACTGATAAGTGTGCAATGAGACACCAGTGTGTTATTTCAATCATAACAAAATTTTTAGGAAAAAACAATTGGCAAAATCTATTAAAGGCCTTAAAATTCACTATTTTTGATTCAGTAATCTATTTTGAGAAACCAATGATTTGACAAAGATTTATGTTTGAGTATTATAATTAATTGAAGCTTCATTTGTAATGGCTTATAAACATTTCAGGATGGACTGATTAAGTTGATTGCCTTTGTGTGGATGCAATAGAGTGTTGGAAGTCAATACAATAATTTTTGTGACAAAGTTTTAGTGGAATATAAAAAATTATTTATGTCAGGTTAAGTGGAAAAAATTATACAAACTCTAAGTAAGTATGGACTCAGTAATGCACATACTTAGAAAAAACATGGCAGAAAATAGGCAAAGAGTGTTGCTGCCTCCAAATCATAGGATCGTGAGTGTCTTGGTTTTACCTTTATTCTTTCCTTCATTTTCCAAGTTTTACAATGAACTGAAAAAATATTTTATAAGACTAGAAATACAAGCTATTTTTGAGAAGGTGCATTATACATTTTAGCAACTTCAATTAAGAATTGCTTTGTAAATCATTTGCTTTCCTGATGATATGGATCAAAGTCTAGAAGCCGACAAAAATGATATCTAAGCTTACCTGTTTCACCAGGCTCTCCCAATGTCTTCTCTGTAGATATTTCATCTTTTCTATTAGTACAGTAGAAAAGAAAGATGAGGTGGTGAAAAAGAATGCAATGATAACAGAGGACATAAATTGAAATTTGCCTGAACTGAGTAGACCTCAACATTATAGAAAAAATATACTTGAAAACTAGATTTGCCTATCTGTTTATTGCGAAAGTAATACTTGAATATATTCATTGAAAGAAAATTCAGACAACTCCCCAAATTGGTTATGTTTGACTCCAGAATTTTCTGTAAGAGTCTTGGTTTTGTGGGGTCCCGGGAGCGTTTCTGTGGTACGTGAAGTTGGTCTTTGGGCCTGATGTTTTATAGTCCTGTTGCACTTACACCGGGTTCTTGACCTCAAAGATAATTGATGACAAGATCTGTGACTGAAATATTCTTGCTAAAATCCCAGATTCTCAAGCTTGTATATCAAGAGTCATCACATTTATCTAATAAAGCAACTCTTGTGGCTAAAGTAACAGGAGAGGGAGATTTCTTTGTCATGCAGGCGTACTAAATCTGTCTTCTGGATGCAACCATTGCTTGCAATGGTAACTAGTTAGGGAGTTGAGGGTAGGTTTTCAGTACCATGGAATGGCAGTGTGGAAGATATTCCAGGGGCAGATTCAAGGTCATGGTGGTCAATCCATCTTTGTATAATGGTTTCCTATTCTAACAAGCTTTATTTAGAAAGGAGTAGTGGTAGATATCTTGAAACTCACTGAGAGACTTGTGATTACAAGCTATGGGGTACCAAAGTACTGGTTCTGTGTCATTAGTACAAAATAATAGCAATTGACCCATATAGTTGGTCTGATTTTCTGTGACTTATGATGATGGTTAGATCAAAGGGAATGGTTAGATGTTCTGTTGTTTTAAAGTCATTTAAATTGGTCATAGCCAACGGTACTACCACCTACATGTTTCTGCTACACCCCATAGTAGTGTAGTATACAAACTATTATCAATCACACTGGCACAGGCTCTGACCAATCAGAATGCGTGTCAGCTGTAAGCATGGCTTACCATAGTGTTGCACACAGACCAAATATAAACTTAGACTTTACAGTGGAATTAGGAATCAGCTATTTTTGTTAGGCTTTTGCTGGCATCAGACAATGTACTTAATAAGTAATTTCTATGGAGGTCGTATTTAATAGATTCCTATTCTATCAAACATTATAGCATTGATAGCCTGGACAATTTTTTTTTACTTTATAGATCTTTGCTTATAGTGGGATCTCTTTCTTCATAAAATACTTAGCCTCCTTGTTTTACCTTGCTGTAAAAAAAATAAATAGTAATAACCAAGAGTGGTTAGTAAGATGCTGGCCATTGCCTTGGCTACAAGTCCACAGTCCACTGTGCAGGAGTCGTGTGGGATGGCCTTTCCTCACCTGTGATGGAAAGGTGTGATTCTGCCACTTAACTGGCGGTCCACCTTGCCACTAAGGAGTCACACTTTGGGAAGCTGGGCCACTCAGTTCTCCCACTGGCTTTTATTTCAAAGTCATCTGAAATGGGCAGATTTATGGGCTAGTTAGTTGGAAACATCTTCTGTTTTGTCTTCTTGGAAAGGTTTGAAGTAAAAGAGAATTTCTTTTCTTTCTTTATTTTTTTGACCACTTGGTAACCATGGCTAAGGTAAAAAAATGTCTGTTTCACGCTCCTTCTTTTCCCTCCAGTAGTGCTGGCAGGCATGAGAGTGGATGGAATGATTCTCTCTCTTTTTCTTTCTGGTTTGGGTGATTGTTTCTTGTAATTTTTGACGTTTCTCTATCAAGATTTGGTACATTCTGCTGATATTTTTCTTATAAATGGACTGTGCTTTGCTTTCCTATTTTTTAAATGGAGGAGTCAGCAAAATATCATTATAGATGTAAAAGAGAGGAATCCAAACGTCTGTCTCTTGTGAACAAAGGCAATGCTCCATTACTAAGATTTTTTCCTCAACTTATTATGTTTCCTGGCAATCACTTTAAAAAATTTGTTGGATACCTGCATCATCAACGTTTGTATACCTAACCCTGAATTCTACCCCATATCTTTATAATAACAAAGAAAAAAAAATTTGTAAAGACTGGTCTTTTAGACATAATCGATTCACAAATGATGTGAGGACTCTGTTTGGTTTTGTCCAGTTGATGAGGAAGTATGAAGAAGCCAAAGAATGCTAATAGGAAGGTGAGTGCCAGACAGAATTCAATGTTCCAGATGGGGCAGTGGCTACAGGCTCACACAGTCCACTAAGCCATCATGGGAGGTGGGACTCCACCTGGAGCTTGAAAGAGTAGGATTGGGATAGGTAGGATGGGGGGGGCTTCCAGGCGAGAGGGACAGGCTTGGGGTCAGAGTCTGGCAAGAGGAGGGTATGGTCTGGTGATGATGAGGTGGCAGTGGGGGGTCGTGCGCACGCATGTTGGAAAGGTCAGGGAGGAAAAAGCCTCCATTAGTTAGTTGGGCCTCTGTCTCCCTGAAGGTTCTAGCAGGAAACAGATAACTCACTCATAGTGGGGCAATTTGAGCAAAGTTTAACAAAGGGATTATTTCTAAAATCGTGGGAAGAGTAGAAGAGACATCACAACAGGGAGTAGAGTACCCCGGGGCTAGTAAAAATGGGGTGCTAAAAGACCTAAATGTAAAACCTCAAACTATAAGAATCTTAGAAAATGCAGGAGACACCCTTATGGAAATTGGAACTGGCAACCAATTCCTATTCAGAACCTAAATGCCCATACCTTAAGAAATGAGATAGACAAGCGGGACCTCATCAAACTAACAAGCCTCTGCAAAGCAAAAGAAACCATCAAGAGAGCAGGGAGACAGTCCACAGAATGGGAAAAAATATCTGCCAACTGTATATATGACAAAGGACTAGCATCTAGGATCTACAAGGAACTCAAATGCACTGAAAGGAAAAAAATCGAACAGCCCCATTAAAAAGTGGGCAAAAGACATGAATAGATACTTCTCAAAAGAAGATATATGGGCAGCCAACAGACACATGAAAAAGTGCTCAGCCTCATTCATCATCAGAGAAATACAAATCAAACCACATTGAGATACCACCTAACCCCAGTAAGAATGACCATCATTAATAAAACAAACAACAACAGATGCTAGCGAGTATGAGGAGAAAAAGGAATGCTTCTACACTGCTGATGGGAGTGCAACATCTTTGGAAGACAGTGGCAATTTCTGAAAGAACTAGAAATTGGCCTTCCGTATGACCCAGCAGTTCCCCTATTGAGAATATACTGGAGGAACTCAAATCATTCTACGAAAAATGTTCCTGCACACATATGTTTGCTGCAGCTCTATTCACAATAGCAAAACATGGAACCAACCATGTTGTCCATTGAAGCTGGACTGGATAAAAAAAATGTGGAACATATACACAGTGGAATATTATGCAGTCATAAGAAGGACAAACATAAGGACTTCGCAGCAACTTGGATGGATTTAGAGTCTATCATACTCAGTGATCTATCACAGAAACAGAGAACAGAGTACCATATGTTCTCACTCATAAGCGGACCTTGAACAACTATAATACTATAAGAAAGGGATTGGCAGTAGTGGGAAACTGTCAGGGGAGGGGGTGGGATTGGCTGTTGAGGGAAACTGCTGGCAGAGGGAGGTGCATACCTCTTTAACAAGAATACCTGCATAATGTTTGTATACCTAACCCTGAATTGTACCCCACATCTTTATAATAAAAAAAGAATGTTCTATAAGAAAAATGGGGAAGAAAAACATACTGGAAGTTGCATTACTATAATAGAATTATGGTATGGTCAGAAAAGTTGCATTTTTAACAAGTTCCCAGGTAATGCTAATGTCTCTAGTCCACTGGTCTATCTTGGGATCTTGTTCATGCTACAAGACCCTTCCTAAAGCAGCTTCCATTTAATTAACCTGATGGACCTAATTATGAACTGCATTATCTGAGAAGACTTGGGGAGAGAGTACTCATTCACTGTGATTACTAGCAATGAGTGAAGACATATTGAAAGGTAAATGAGACAAATACTACGTAATTCCATTTTTATGAGGTACTTAGAATAGTCACATTTATAGAGTCAGAAAGCAGACTGGTGATTACCAACAGCTAGAGGGAAAGAAGACTTAGGAATTAGTGCTCAATGGTACAGATTTTTTGTTTGTGATGATTAAAAAGTTAAAGAAATAGATAGCAGTGATGGTTGCACAACACTGTGGATACATTTAAAACCACTGAATTGTACACTTAAAAGAAGTAAATGGAAAATTTAATGTTATGTATATTTTACCACAATAAACAAAGAAAAAGAAACACACACAGAAAGAAAGGTAAATGATAAGACATGACTGTTATCAGATATAAGCATGGAAGGAAAAGAGGTAAGAAGGTAAATAATTTGGCTGATAAGATGAGACCACTTGCTTGGAGGGAGGTTAGGCAGAGATAAAAGCCCAGACATCAAGGAAGCATATTGTAAGGATTAAGGGCAAAACCTTTGGAAATACATTCCTCAGTTCATTCAGTTACTGGCCTTTTAGCTTATACCCATGTGACCTAAACCTTACCATGCCTCAGAGTCGGCATATAAAATAGGAAAGACCAATTATGAGGTTAAATGAGATTATGTGAATGAACCACCGAGCACAGAGCACAGTACACAGTTAGCAACTGTCTTTATCAGCTCAAGCTGCTAAAACAAAATACCATAGACTCAAGTGGTTGGAACAACAGGAATTTATTTATCTCCTTTCTGGAGATCAGGATGCCAAAAGTTCTTTATGAGGGCTTTCTTCCTGGCTTCTCACAGTAAGCTCATATCTCATGTAGCAGAGAGAGAGAGCGGAGACAGAGAGAGAAAAAGAGGGAGAGAAAGAGAGAGAGAGAGAGAGAGAGAGAGAGAGAGAGAGAGAGATGGGGGAGAGAGAGAAATGGGTGAGGGGAGAGTGAGAGCGCGTGCACTGAACTCTTTTTCTTCTTATAATGGCACAAATCCCATCATGGGTGCTTTACCTTTAGGGTTTCATCTCAAAGTAGTTATATAGCAAAGGCTCCACCTCCCAATACCATAACATTGTGAATTAGGGTTTCAACACATATGCTTGGGAGAGGGGGACAAAAAACATTCAGTTTATAACAGCACCCAACTATTATTGGCTATTACTACATATTGAGTAGCAATTGTTCGCTGCACTTGAAAACTAATAAAACTGAGACCAAGGGAGGTATGGCAGTTGCCAACATCACACAGCTGCTAAATGCCAGATTTTGAATATGACCCAAGGTCTGCCTAATTCCATAACCCATGTTTTCTCATTATACATTCTACTTAAGTCCACCAGGTTAAGTAAACTGAAGCTGATTTAGGGAGGATTTGTAGCATCAACAATATCCCAAGCTAGACCCGCGGACTAGAGGCATCAGCATCACCTGGGAACTTGTTAGAAATGAAAATTTTATGACCATACCCTAGACCTATTGAATCTGAAATTCCCAGGTTAGGACAATCAATACAGCAAAATGTGGTTTAACAAGCCCGTTATGTTTGAAAACCATTGCTCTAAATTAAATCCTATGGTTTTGAAAAGATCAAGACGTTAACGGGACAAAAGATGTTTGTAAATCTCTTTTGATAAATTAAGTAGAATAAGGTAGGTCAAAAAAAAAGAAAAGAAATCTTACAGCAGTGACTATGAACTTTAACCTATGGGGTTTCAGGTCCATACCACCAATCAACCAAACGAATGAATACAGCCAACAAATCATGTTAGCTAGAAGTGTAGAGCAAAGTTTCAGTACCACAAAGATCACCCAGAGAACACATTGAATAAAACCGTACATTTGCTCATCAAGGAAAAATAATAAAGAGCTTTGCAGTGACGCTCATGCTTTGCAGTGACTCTCACATGCATCTCCCACCCAGTCCCAGCTCCTGCCTCTATCTCAGCTGGTCACTTGGTAATACACAGCAGTAAATCAGTTGCCAACTTTCTTCCTGGTTGCATGTATTACGATCCTCTGCAGTACCTTGACATCCCTGCTTCACCTGGCTGACTACTGCCATCCTGCCAGTCTTATCTGGAGATCATAACCCCCGAATTTGATACCCACAAACATTCCATTTACTCTCAGACTATTTGTCATTTCTGCTCCTGAAGAGCTTGCACAAATGGATATGCCTGCACTCTTCATGCAGAATGACGGGGGAGCCCAGTGGCTCAGCTAGGGGACCCCAAAGTCTCACCCAGGAAGAAATTTCAGCTCCACCAATTACTTACTCAAACCATTAACTTAATCTCTTTGTACCAGTATGTCTTCACTTATTAAGCAACAATAAAAATTAAGATTATATATAAAATGCTTAGCACAAATTGTTGGCACATAGTCATTGTTGGCACATAATTATCTGAGTGTGTGATAGATTTACCCTCCAGACTTTTTTAAAGTCAAGAATAATATAGCAATTTGTATTTTTATCCCTAGTCCCCAACAGAGTCTAGCAAATAGCATGTGTGCATGCACACACAGACACACACACACACACACAGCAAATAGCATGTGTGCATGCACACACAGACACACACACACACACACACACACACACACACCCCTGAAACTGAAGCAGACATAAATGTTTATCTCAACAGTAGAATCCTTCTCAAAGGTATTAAACTTTTTGTTCTGTGCCGTGAACCTCTTTGGCAATCTGGTAAAGCCTATGAGTTTTTGGGTTTTTTTCTCACACTGGCTTTTTAAGCATATAGAATGAAATGTGTCTATGGTTACCAAACAATCAATTACATTAAAATACAACCATTTAAAAATATGTAAAAATAAATTTGTGGCATAGTAATATTGTGCCATTTATTACATAACAACACCTAGCAGCAGATCTAACTACTACAACTTCAAGGAAGTGGTAAGTTTAAACAATACAGCCAAATATCTGCCACAACTGAAATGTGACAGGAAAATAACTGGGATTGCTTTGGTACCAAAGTCAAAGCCACTGGATATAATATGGTGGTGTATTGTTTTGATTAATAGTTTAAAAATGCTAAATTTCAGTTAAACCTTAGTGAAATGTAGATGTTATATTTTCCTGTCTAAGTTCCCAGTCCTTCTAAGTTAAGATTCACTAGCTTGAAGCTTGATTTATAAAAACTCTTGAAGTCTACTCCTGAAGACTACTATAGAGATTAGATGAAATTGTTGATTGTGTCTTCCTTACTCATGAACTTTTCAGGGAAATTTAGTTCCTATACCAGTGATGGGATATGACTGTGTCGGTATGATTGGTAATATTTCAGAAACAAAATGGTCTTTCCTGGCCTTTCCTAATACTTTCCTTCAGACACAGACCAATTTAGAAACCCTCTACTTAATAACTTAATTATTGCATTCAGAAAAAGTAAATATGATACTTTGGCTTTAGTTCGAGAGGAAATATGCCCCATTTACAATGCTGGCACTGTGTCGAAGTGTGAGGCAATTTGCACTAGAGAAAGCTTTTTCTCTTTTGGGTTGGAGCCAGGAATCTTGATAATGCTCCCTTTTATCTGAGTGAATCCTGGGCCATTGCCCTGCTAACATATTCAACCTCTTTTAATTCTAATTCTGCCTTTTTAATAAAATACCAAAATCAAATAGGATTCCACATTCCCAGTTCCAATTTTTAGATGTCATTCATCTGCAACACTTTTGTGTAAGGAAAAAAATCCATAGAAAGAGAGACATTTGATAACTATATCATAGGTATAACTAAAACGTTGGTAGAGAATTTAAAGTCATTGGGTTAATCCCAAATTTATATTTTTTACTTACATCCTTGAAAAGACAATAGTGTGTTTATTTAAGCTAAAATGGTAACTGGTGTGGAAAAAGCAGAAGACTTTGATGAGCCCCTTCCTAGCTGAGTGACCTTCAACCAGATTGTTACACTCAACTGTCAAGATGAGGCCAGTGCAACTCTCCTCAGCATACTGTTAAGAGGATTAAGCTGGATACCTCATATAAAAAATATTTTATAAACTACAAAACACCATGCAAATAGTATTTCTTATGGTAAGAATCCTCACATTATTTCCCCAATTTCGCTTTGCTAGAACAGAACTATTGTAGAAAATGGTAAAAATCATGTAAAGTTTATAGGTAAAAATAGTTCAGATTACTGGAAATAAAATAAGCACATTTCAAAAATCAATATCTACTTGATAGGTGGGAAAAAGTCACTAAAAATGAAAGCATTTCATCTAAGGAATATTTGAATGGCTAAAATTTAAAAATAAGTTTTATATGCTAGTATAGTTAACACTTAAAAAGTTGTGATGATCCAAGATCTGTCTGACTCTGTGAAGACTGGCACAGATACTTTCAGCCACTTACAAAACCAGAGCAGATTGTCAAGTGTAAAGTTTTACAAGACATGTTTCTAGTTTGAGGATTGATATCATATGTTTGGTGAAATGAAGGAAAGCTACTTTGACTCAGCTACTGATTTTTTCCCCTCAAAACACATGAAATTTTAAACTGAACTGGGCCACCCCTTTAACATATTAAGGTTAGTTCTTTCAGTATTCAAAGGCTTTAAGATCCATGGAACAGTGCAAGGAGAAATGCTGTATATTAGGATTGTATGTTTATACAATATGTAGCCTGTAAAATCTTGGAACAACAAAAAAGAAGTTCCAAGTTCCCAAAATGATGAAAAATAGAAATTTGTCCCTCATTTTATTATAAATCATAGTAAAGACACCTCTATTATACGTCATTGTACCCTCACCGTGCTGATCATTCAATTTTTCATTCTGTATAAGGTTTCGGACTATTAATTCAGTCAATAAGAACAGTTCAATAATTACTTTGCAGTGTTATTTGTCTTGCATCCTTTTTCAAAAAAGTAGGGCATTTATGAATATGCAGTGACAAGTTTAATAAAATTTATAGATGTGAGACATGTATAAACAGAAGCAAATGATCCAAATGACATTCATATTACCATATGATTGCAAAAATCCTCTTTCCTATTATGTAGTATTTTTTCAACTTAGAGTTAAAATAGATAACAACACCCTATTAATGTAATCCTATAAATTATAATTTTGTTTTTAAATATGGTATACATTATGAAAGGAATATTATTCAAACATAAAATTTTTGAAATGTTTAACTCACAAGTAAAAATTGTAGATATTTAAGGGAAGAAAAAAATGTTTTGAATTTTGAATTGTACCTTTGCACTATAGATGTCTGCACCTATAATACACAATTATTTTTAAGGGTTAAAACTTCACATGCCTTAAAAGGGAATCCTGCAAATTAAAGTTGATATAATTTCCAAAGAAATGAAGGTTTGCTTTAAAAGAATGATTTGAAGCATGCAATTAAAAAAAAAAAAAGTTGTTTCCCCTAAAACTATGGTCTATCTGATTTGTCACAACTCATCTTTACGGCCAAGTCATGTGGCCAGAAGCTAAATGCCAGGCTTTGCTGAACCAGGTGGACCTTATTTTTACAGTCTCATGTCCAGTTTGCTGTCTGTCATCACAGGGACTTAATGTTGGGGACTGACAGGTTTCAAATATTGATGGCCAAATGCTGGTGGATTCAGAAACTTGGAACCTGCCCAAAATATCCAAATCTCACAAGTCTGTAACATCAGCCAGGAAAACAGGCTGTTTTATAAAATGTCCACAGACCCTTGTTTTCACATGGGATAAAATAAAATACCACAGGAGAAAACTGCCCTTTTGATATTTTAACACATGAATTTTTTTGAAGTTTCAGCACCTGGATTTAGAACCTAGTTTAGAATACATAATATATCTCTCCAAGAGATACAGAATAAATTTCTTCAAATGTATTTGACACAAAATTTACTTGGGAGTATTTTTTATTCACTTTGTTTTCTTTGATGCTTTTTTCTATATTTTTCTACATCTTTGATGCTCAAGAATATGAAATTCACTCACTACTTCAGAGAGTGTCTTGACCTTCAAATAAGACTCCTGTCTATATGGTCTTGTCTCCTTTTGTGACAAATACAATTCCTAGAGTCGCGTATGTCTCAAAGAAAACCATGGTGCTTTTTGCTTGGCTGCCTACTAAATTTTTTCCTCGTGTGAATTGAGGGAGAAAAGAAAAATTACAATTGTGCTAGTTCTGTGTGTAAATATAGTGTGTGCAAACTCTCACACAATATCTTCCCCAAAGGGGTGATCTGGCTTCCTTAACTATTTCATGCTAAAAATTTGTCTATTTTTGGTGACAAATACCAGAGAATAGTTGAACGCATAAGAAAACACTTCACATTACTTTTTTTTTTTTTTTTTTGAGTTGGAGTCTCACTCTGTTGCCCAGACTGGAGTGCAGTGTACTCCCGGCCACCACAGCCTCGACCTGCTGGGCTCCGGCGATCCTTCCGCCTCAGCCTTCCAAGTGGCTGGAACTACAGGCGTGCGCTACCAC